>JAHBCN010003378.1:0-76285 GCA_019359885.1 Listronotus oregonensis | reverse complement strand
ATAATAATGGTTAATAAATCTGAGTTGTAAATGATAGAACTAGAAATAAATATCAAAAATATGTTTTTCTAAGTACCTTGTAAAGTAGTTAACAATGTTGTGGTAATTTCTTTACTTGTTGTGCTTTCTGTACCACCTGCATCAGATGTCACAGCACCCAATCTTGTGTCGGTTAATATTGTTGTTTCTTCTACTTTTTGAGTACTTCCAATAGTAGTACCTAAAAATTTTTATTATTTACCAATGAATAATAGACGTGGCAATAGAGTTATCCAACTTATTAGTTAAAAAAATTTTTTTCTGATAAATTTTGACAAAAAATTAATATATTTTCTTTAAAGATGCATACATAAAGTGTTTATAAAGATATGTAACCAGTTACTTAAAATACCCATATTAATCCTTATTTATTGTATTAATATTCATCGATATAATATAATTTATTTCATTTTTTCCGGAATTTTTAACCCCTAAAAAGGGGTAATTTTTGGAAATTATCAAAAAACAAAAGATAATCATCACCCTGGTTTTACGAGTAATTGGATAGCTGTAAAATATTTTTTTATCCTGGTCGCTATTACATGCTCAAATACAGGCGAATTTTCGGTTAGGTACTCTTTTACCTATATCGCGTAAATACAATTTTTCTGCTGCATCGCCTTACCAATATCCAAGTAGATGATTATACACGATACAAGTAAAGAGCACAAACCAAAAGGCAGACACTCGGATGAAAAAAATAGGAGAAAAGTATGAGTGATACAAAAAAACATGACTAAAATAATTTTTATGTTCATAAATAAAATCCTCAAGTCAGTATTATACATCTATTCCACATTTATATAATAAATATATTATTATATCCCCCGTGGCCGAGTACTCTAGGCGTTGAGTCAGGAAACTAGGTAATAGAAATTAATCTTGGTTCAACCCCAAGCATATAGACTTTTTTATTTAATGATTGGATTTTCAGCGTCATCCACCCAAACGTCGCTGGTCGAAATTGGAACTAGGTGCCACGCCCGGCGTCCCCCGAAGCAGGCTGAGGATCACCGAGACGACGACGTACCAGAGTATCCCCGGGATACCCATGATACTATTACTCGAGAAGATAAACCCACGCGCATGAGATAAGCCTATCTCTCTCGCACGCCTGACGTCACTCGATGACAAATTTCCCCAGAAACAGCGAGTTTTAATATGGCGTTCGATTTCGAGTTTAGATGTTCGATGATTTAGGTATTGTTTATTTATTTTTTGAAGCCAAACCCCAGATTTTGTAACTTAGCGTAAGGAACTCGACCACATTTTTAACAATTTTAATGGGGAGTCATTAAAGTTGACTAAAAATTATTTAAAATCGCAAATGGATTTAGCCAAATCTGTATTTTAAAATTCTAATTTTAAACAGAGATATTAAAAAAAAACCAAAGTAAGAAAGAGAAAATGACGAAAATTATAAAATAGATTAATTAAATTTGGTTTTCTTGTGTAAATTTGTTAATTTTCTAAGTACTAATATATTCTTAAAAAAATAAACAGAATTGTTAAACATTACAGTGTCATTTTTTTAACACTCTACCCATAAGCAATATAAAATATATAGACTATCCTTTATAGGTAGGTATAAGCGCATAAAACTCAATAAAAATTTTAAAAATTGTCACAATACGCTATATTATCTCTACTTTGTTTTATTTTATTTTTTTGCAACATAACAAAATATGTACTGATATTTTTCTGCAGAAGTATTAGTCTAAAGTAGGTAACTAAATTTATTTAAATAAAAACCATAAATCATTTTTTGCGCTATAAAGTGTTATTAGTTTATTATTAATTAACAAGCCTTTAGACTTTTCATATTGCATATGTTTAAATTAAAATACTTTAAATAATTATAATCGTTTGTTGTTCGTTTTTTAAACCTTAATCAATGGCAAACGAACATTTATATTATTTATTCTATACCTTATTTTTAAAGGCTTATTATCATAGCACAGATCCTAAATCCCACATACAATTAAGGAAATATCTTACATACTATTATAATAATCGTAGAATATCTCATACACCAATATATAATAATCATAAGTAATGCCAAAATACAATAAACGTTAAAAAAGGCTTTAAAACACTGCTTTCCCAACCGACAAGCAGAATTTTTGTCATCGAGTGACGTCATGCGCAACGTCGTACGAAATTGAATCGCCAAGTGGGTTTATCTTCTCGAGTAATAGTATCATGCGGGATACCCGATGCAGGCGGCGAGGCGATGACTCACCCGAGTATCTCCGGGATACCGAAAGCAGGCAGCGAGGCTGGTGTGACCTTGATACTGTTTGAAGTGGCCCACTACCTACTAAAGTCTTTTCTATAGATTGTGTTTTTACCTTCAGACATTCCGAGAGTCGTTCCAAGAGTGGTTCCTTCAGAAGGTTTTTTAGTTGTCGGAGGTTCCGGGTACAGTGCGTTGTTAAAGGACCCATAATCAAATCCATAGAATCGTAAAACATCCTCTTTTTCGCTTCTGGGATTGTTGAGGTTCAAATTAGTCCTGCTAAAAGCCTTTTTTGGGAAATAAAGTAAACTCTAAAATTAAAAAAAGCAAATATTATGTAACGTTAAAGGCCATCCAGTAAAAATCTATTTGTAAAATTTTAATTTTTTTCGGGGGGAATTTTTTTTAACAAAATTTTTTTTTTTTTTGAATTGGTTTTTTTAAAAAAAATTTTTTCCTTTTTTTAATTTTAAATGCCTATTTTTCTCTTAATCCAACGCGAATAACATGCTTGCCCGGGAATTGGGAGCATGCAAAATTTCATGGGGCCAGAAATTTTTCCCCAAAGGGACCAAAACCCCCGGGAGAGAAACCATGGGGAGACAGGCGATGTTTTGTCGGGGGGTTTTTCAATGAATCTAAAACCAAAAAAATTAAGCCCTTTTTTTACTAAAAAGAAAAAAAAACAATTAAAAGAAAAAATTTTCCCAGAACAATAAAAAATTTTAAATTTTTTTTGGGGGTTTTTTTGGGGAAAAACCTTAACTGGCACAAACTTTAAAATCCAAGTTTCAGCAGCTTCAAAAACCTTGGATTTTTTTTCGCCCAAAAAGTTTTTTCTTCTTTAATCCTTATACTTGTTTTGTCCCCAAAAAACCCTTTTAGAATTTTGTTTTTATGTTTGGAATGGCCGTATCCTTAAAATCTTAAAGAAGACCCATTCGTCATTAATTCCCCCCTTACAAAAACCTTCCTTTTGGGCCCAGACGGTGGGGGGATCTTTTCCCTTTTTTTATAGGTTTTTTAAAAGGCCGCCCCAAGGTTGGGCCTTCCCTTTTGGCGCTTAAACCGCCCAAACAAGGGGCCCATTTTTATGCCCCTTTTTACAAACTAACTCGAGGGGCCCCCGAACTTTCCCTTTGTTCTTTCCCTTCACCCCCTGGGAATGTCCAGACTAGGGAAACCTGCTCCCCGAATTTTCCCTTTTCCCCCAAATTTTAAATTTTAAGTTTTCGTGTAAAAAAACTCCCTCTTTTTCATTAAAAACCCCCCACGTAAGAAATTAAAAACCCTAAACGTTCGTGGACCTCCCCCGGGTAAAAACAAAAAAATAATATGATATTTTTTCGGATTCGTCAGTTTTAAAATTTAAATAATTTTTTTGAAGTTTTTTTTTACCCGGCGTTATTGCATATAAATTTTATTAATTAAATTTTAGGGGGTTAAATACATTTGAAAAATTTCCCCTTTGTTTTGCCCATTTTCTTTACTTCTTATTTTCAAAAAATACATTTATTTCCCCTTAAAAAGTTAAAATTTTTGTCAATTTTAAAGTAATTTTTTTGGTAACCCCCTGGTTTTAAAAATTTAAAATAGGTAATTTTTGTATATATGATTATTTTTTTTAGTATTTTTTTCTTAATTTTTTTTAAAATTTAAATTTTTTTTTAAAAATTTTTTAAACTCCCAAAACCCGAAAGGGAACCAAAAATTTAAAAATAAAAATTTTTAAATTAAATTTTAATATTTTTTATTTAATTTATATTAATATAACTGCGGGGCCCTTGGGGTTTTTTTATTTTTTAAAAATAAGAAAACCAAAAAAATTTAAAAAAGGGGCCAAATTCCGGGCAAGGTTTTTTTAAAATTTTTAAAAATTTAAACGGGGTTTTTTTGGGGGTTTTTGGGATACCAACCGGAAAAAATTTTTAAAAATCCGGGAAATGTTTCTTTTGGGTCCTTCATAACCCCTTGGGAAACCCCAAAAATTTTTCACTTATTTTTTTTTTTTCAACTTTTTTTGTTTTTAACACTGGTTTGGCACACTAATTTTAAAATAATTTTCCCGGTTTTAAAATTTGGGTTTTTATATTTATTTTTCACCTTTTTTCCCCTTTTTTAACAAAACCCCAAAAAAAACTTTAAACCCCAAAAACCAAATTTTTTATATTTTATTTTTTTTTCAAAACCCCAAAATTACGGGGTTTGGGGAAAAAGGTTGGACCTTTTAAATTAAATTTTTTTTAAATAAAAAAAATTTTTTAAATATTTAAAAAAAAGGCCAAATTTTTTTTAAAAAATCCCCCCAAATTTGTGGAAAACAAAAAAAGGAGCAATGGGGAAAATGGGTTTTTAAAATTTTTAATTTAATAAAAATTGGAAAAACTCGAAAACGAAAGGGGGTTTTCCGGGGAACCCTAAAATTTTGGCCCGTTCCCTTTCAACTTTCGGCTTTTTTAGCCAAAAATTAAAAACACAAAAAAAATTTTTTTTTAAATTTTTTAAAAAGTGGGGGGTCCCAAAAATATAAAAAAAAAATTAATTAATTTTTTTAAAATAAATAAATTAAAAAAAATATATTATATATATATATATATATATATATATATATATATATTTTTATTTTTATTTATATAAAATAAAATATATATATATATATTTTATATATATAAAATATTTTATATATATATATATATATATATATTTTATTTTTATTTTTTTATATATTTATATATTTTAAAAATATATATATATATATATATATATATATATATATATATATATATATATATATATATATATATATATATATATATATATATATATATATATATATATATATATATATATATATATATATATATATATATATATAAAAGTTTTTGCATTTTATTTATGTTTGGAATAACATAATTAAAGAAATAAAATAATTAATCTTTAATAATAGCCTTAGTCCTTCCTTTTTTTTTAGGTATATTAAAATTAGATTATTATCTGTAATTAAAGTAATCTTGTAATGTAATTAAATCATCTGAAAAAACCCTTTATTTTTTAATGCAGAAAAAACAGTGCTTTTTTTTTCCCAAGCAAAAAAAAATATATTTAAAAAATTGATTGATATACCTGCGGCAATTTGCTAATGATGAAGCTGAATTAAAAACAAAATTAAACTGCGTTCAGGGTCCTAATTTTTAAAGTTCTTTTTTTTAAATGGTTAATATGAAAAAATAAATTAAAAGAGTAAAAAGTGACAAGCGCCCAAAATTTAAAATGCATTTTGGGACACCCTTGAAAACAAAAAATAAAAAAAAAAAAAAAAAAAAAAAAAAAAAAAAAAAAAAAAAAAAAAAAGGTTCAGCTACTTTCAAACGGCACTCTAGGGTGTTGGGTTTTGTCTTTTTTTGTGAGCTTGCGGGATACAAATTTTAAAATTTAATATTCTGTTCTGATGTGGACAAGCTAAAAATAACCTTTGAGCCCGGGGAAGGGAGATTTCCCACCCCCTTTTTCGATGGTGTTGATTTTGGCATCAGTCAGAGGTGATGGGGCAAAAATTTGGCAGGAAAAAAACTTAGAATGCAATTGCAAAGTACCCCTTGGCCCCCCCCCGGGGATTTGATGGAAATTTTTTCCCAAAGTATTGACTTAAAATTTCCCGGGGGAAAAAAAAAATTACCCCGGGTGTTTAAAAGGATAAAAAAACAATATGGTGTGCCTGGTGCACGAATAGATATAATTTTTTAACTGGGCAAATCCCACCTTAAAATTTTTTGAAAAAAAATTCTTGGTATGTTGGTTTTGGGCATTCTTTAAAAATAAAGGCCGTTTTAAAAAAATAATTTTTTGGGGTAAAATAATTTTTTCCCTTTTTTCAAAATTTAATTTTTTTGGGAAAAAACCCCCAATATTTTTTCTAAAGAAAAAAACAAAAAATTTTTTTAATTTTAGATTCTTTAACGGAAAAACCCTGTGGAATTAATTTAGATGTGGGTATCTTAAACCCCCAAGGTCAAAAAAGGGCCTGGGGGGATCCAAAAAAAATTTCCCAAGTTTTTTTAAAATGAAAAATATTTTTTTTTTTAAAAGCTTTAAATTTTACTTTCAAACAAAAATTTTTTACTTTTTTTTATTTTCCGGGGATTTTCCCAAAAAAATGGAAAGAAAAGAAAAAAAAGGTAAATTGATATTTTTAGGGGAAAAGAAGGAATTATTTGTGCCCCTTTAAAATTTTTTTTGAAAATTTTAAATTATTTAATTTTAAATTTTTAATTTAAAAAATTTTTTATCAAATGGGCAAAAATTCTTTTTAAACGTAACAATTTTTTATCCAATTTTTAAAAAAGGGGAAGCCTTTTCGGTCGAGTAGTTTTGGGGCCCTTTTTTTAAAAAGGGTTTTCTGGGGCCTTTGTTTTGGGGAATTAAAACTTTTTCCCTATTTAAAAAAAACATGGGGAACAAATTTTACAAAAAAATTTAAGGGTAAAAAAAAAACTCCTTGGAAAGATTTTGAAAATTTTTTTATTTAAAAAAAAAGGAAATTTTTTGGGGGAAAATGTTTTTTTAACACGGATTTTTTAAAAAACATTAAAAAAAAAATTATTTTATTTTTTTTTAAAATTTAATTTCTAACCTTTTTCCAAAATTTAAAAAATCTTTTGTAACCCCCAATTTTAAAAATTTAAAAAAAAATGAATTTTTTAAATTGGGGAACCAAAAAAAAATTTTTTATATTTTGAATTTGGGGAGTTTAGTTAAGGATTGTAAAATTTGCTTATTTTTTTTTTTGTTTTAGGGTTCAAAATTCCCTCTTTATACTTTTAAATTTTTTTACCCCAACAACATAATAAGTATAAATTTTTTTAAAAAACAGTTCAGTTGTAAGGTCAAACCCATCCATGTAATTTTTTTTCGATTTGTTTCTGTTACGCATCCCTGGCTTTTTTTACGTTCGAGACAAGATAATCCAAATTTACGGGTTTTAAAAAAAACTATTAAAAGTGTTTTATTACGAGTATTACTTAGTTGCTTTTGCTTACAAATTTTCCCCATATTTTAACTTTTATAGAGGATAAAATTTTTAATTTAATGGGATAGAAATAAATTTTTTACAAAATGGAATCAGGCTTCCAAGCAAAAACCAAAAATAAGTGTTATACTTTTAAAAATTTTTTTAAAAAAAAAAAAATTTAAAAAATTTTCCCCCTTTTTTTTTTTTTTAAAAAAAAAAAAACAGTAAGGCAACCTTATCAATCTCATTTTTTTTTTAAAAAAAGGGGTTTTTTTTTTAAATTTTTTTTAAAAATTTTTTTTTTAAAAAAAATTTTTTTTTTTTATTTTTTGTTTTTTTTAAATTTTTTCCCCCCAGGGAAAAAAAATTTTTCCCCAAAATTTTGGGGGGGGGGTTTTTTTAAAAAAAAATTTTTTTTTTTTTTTTTGGGAAAAAAAAAAAAAAATTTTTTTGGGGGTTTTTTTTAAAAAAAAAATTTTTTAAAAATTTTTTTTAAAAAATTTTTTTTTTATTTGTTTAAAAAAAATTTTTTTTTTTTTTTTTTTAAAATTTTTTTTTTTTTTTTTAATTTTCCCCCAAAAAATTTTTTAGAAAAATTTTTTAAAATTTTTTTGGGCCCCAAAAAAATTTTTTGGTTTTTTTTTTTGGTTTTTAAAATTTTTTTCCCAAATTTTAAAAAAATTTTTTTTTAAAATTTTTTTTAAATTTTTTTTTAAACCCCAAAATTTTTTTTTTTTTTAAAAAAAATTTTTTTTAAAAAATTTGGGGGTTTTTTTAAACCCCTTTTTTTTTAAAAGGGGGGGGAAAAAAAGGAAAAGGGGGAAAAATTTTTTTAAATTTTTAAAATTTTTTTTTTTAAAAAAAAAACCCAATTTTTTCCCCCTTTTTTTTTTTTTCAGGGGAAAAAATTTTGGGAAAAACCCCCCAAATTTTTTTTTTTTTTTTAAAAAAAAAACCCCCCGGCCCCTTTTGGTTTAAAAACCCCCCTTTTTTGTTCCCCCCCCAAAAAAAAAATTTGGGGGGTTTTTTTAATTTTTTTTTTTAATTTTTTTTGGGGAAAAAAAAATTTTTTTCCATTTTCCCCCCTTTTTTTTAAAAATTTTTTTCCCCCCTTTTTTGGCCCCCGGGGTTTTTTTTAAATTTAAAAAAAAAAAACCAAAAATTTTTTTTTTAGGTTTTTTTTAAAAAGAAAAACCCCCTTTTTTTTTTTTTTTTTTAAAAAAAATTTTCCAAAAAATTTTTTTTTTTTGGGGTTTTTTTTTTTTTTAAAACCCCAAAAAAAATTTTAAATTTTTTTTTAAAAAATTTCCCCAAAAAAAAAAAAAAATTTTTTTCCCCCCGGGAAAAAATTTTCCAAAAAAAATTTTAAAAATTTTTTTTCCCTTTTTTTTCCCCAAAAAAAAATTTTCCCCCCTTTTTAAAAATTTTTTTTAAAAAAAAAAAAAAAAAAAATTTTTTTTTAAAAAAACCCCCCCTTTTTTTAAAAAAAAAAAACCCTTTTTTTTTACTTTAAAAAAAAAAAAATTTTTTTTTTAAAAAAAAAAAAACCCCCCCCTTTTTTTTAAAAAATCCAAAAAAAAGCCAAAAAAAAAAAATTTTTAAAAAATTTTTTTTTTTAAATTTTAAAAAAATTTTCCCCCCCTTAAAAATTTTTGGGGGGGTTTTTTTTAAAAAAATTTTTCAAAATTAAAAAACCCAAAAAACCCAAAAAAAAATTTAAAAAAAAACTTTTAACCCAAACCCCAAAAAATTTTAAAAAAGGGGCCCCCAAAATTTAAAAAAGACTTTTTTTTGGGGGTTTTTTAAAAAAAGGGGAAAAAAAAAAAAAATTTTTTTAAAAAAAAAAAAAAACAGGGAAAACCGGGAAAAAAGGGGTTTTTTCCCCCCCAAAAAAAAAAAAAAGTTGGAAAAAATTTTTTTAAAAAAAAAAACCCTTTTGGGGAAAAAAAAAAATTTTTCAAAAAACAAAAAAAAACCAAAAAAATTAAAATTTTCCCCCCCTGAACCCAAAAAATTTTTTTAAAAAAAGAAAAAATTTTTTTTTTTAAAATTTTTTTAAAAAGGGTTTGGGGCCCCCCCCCCCTTTTTCCTAAGTAAAAGGCAAAATATGGATTAAAAATATTTTTATTTTTCTACATAGTTATTGTGTAACTCAATATTTTACCCTCGGTTCAAAGTTTAGCATGCTGTAGGCTGATTTTTCCAGTTTTTCAAAAAAGGTGTTTGTGGCAAAAATTATGTCCGGTCGAGGAAAATTTTTTGCCAGCAAAAAACTTTTAAATTTGGAAACAAATGTAAATCCGATGAAGCCAAATCTGGTAAATAAGGTGCATAAGAAACCAGTTTGAAGACTAACTGATGAAGTTTTGCCATGACAATTAGCGATTTGTGGCAAGGTGCATTGTCCTGGAGAAACAAGTTCCTTTTTTGCTAAACCAAGATGTTTTTCGAAAATATGTTGGTTTAACTGGTAGAGTAATACTCAGAATTTATATTTTTTTCTTTAAAGTGGTCTAAAAAAAATTTTGCCTTTGGATTCAAAAAATTTTGCCAAAACCCTTCCTGCAGATGGAATTGCCTTTGCCTTCTCGGCGTATAATGGTATTTTCCAAATTTTATCGATATAACAAATCGGCAAAAGAAATTCAGTTGGGGAAAGAAAAATTTTAAACCCTTTTTCTAGATGTCATCAAATTTTTTTTATAAGCTCCACCCTTTAAAAAGGGATTTTTTTCCCATCTCTAAAACGTTAAAATATGTTGGTTGCTCTTTCGATCCCCCTTTGCTATTTCATCCAATTTCAGCCAGCGATCATTCAAAACGATTTTATGATTATCTGAAATTTTTTAAAAAAGTTGCCGTTTTTGGCCTGCGGGGGGCATCTTCAGTGCTCGTGCGCCAAAAATTTAAAAACTCAATCAAGTTTTAACGAAAAAATGAAGACTCACCTAAAGTAGCATCTATTTCTGCTTGAATTTCTGTAGGAGGTAAACCTTTAATATGAAAATATTTTATAACTAAACGTTTCTTAACTTTTTCCATTCTTGACAATATGTAAAACTTTAAAACGTTAAACAACTATAAAATATAAACCACTTGACTCTCTGCAAACTTTGAAGATAATCTAGCAAAGCATGAGGATGTCATATGGCGGCAAAGGGGTTAGTTGGGGAGGAGATTTTTCAAAAGAATCCACAGCAATTTTTATTTGTTTGCTACGGGAAAATTTCGGTTCTTTGACGAATTCAGTTTTGCCCAAATTATCTGGTTTTTGACCCGGGTTAACATTAAAAAATTTTTGGGTTTTAACCAATTTTACTTATCTTATTCTTTAATCGAAAACCGGTTCCCGCTCCTCAAAATTAGTTTCTTTAAACCCTTACACCTGCAGAGTTTTACCCGGTGACCGAATATTAAAAATATGTCATTGAGGCCTTATATTGCAAATGTTTATAAAATGTTGCACTTAAGGCAAATTTTTAAAACTTTATAGTTTCTGCCAATGTTCCATAAATGTTAATTAAATATTGTCGTAATGTTGCCTTGTAATGTTATTTTGGGGCAAAATTGCATTGCCAGTAACGCAAACGATGCATTTGGAGAAACTTTGAACTGTTTTAATAGAACGTTTCAATTTCATTTCTGAAATATTTTATTGTTTAGTAGACTCTTTAGTTTAATAATTTGTAGACTGACGTCAACATGATTTTTAAAACTGTCTAGTCAAGCCTAATTTGTTTAAATATTATTGCATAAAAGCATCAACGCCATTTAAAAATTCGTTGCCACCTGGGCGCTAAAAAACAATTCCGTTTGTATATTTATTAAACATCGAGCGGAAATAAATTATTTGTGCTATTTTTTCAAATTTTATACTTTTACTGACTGAAACTAATAGCAATTACCAATTTTATTTTACCCAACAAACACTGTGTAGGCTGATAAAGATCATGCATAATGTACATTACTTTGGGAATAACAATTTAATTTCTTTTAATTCTCAAATTTCGGACATTTTTTTTTGCAGACACAAAATTAATAGGTATTTTCCTGCTTCTGCGGTTATTACGGAGGCGGCCTGGGAATCTTGTACAGGGTGAGTCATTCCTTTGATGAAGTAAGATTTTTTTGCCATGGGACATTCCACAAAGACTTAAAGCGTAAGTACTAACGTATCGTGGGTGTTTTAAGAAAGAAAGAAAAAAATTTATTGACAGTTTAAGATTTGTTTTTGGGAAAAGGGAAAAAGGTCTCTACAAAAGGGTTTTCACCCCCTAGAGATAAGGAACTAATAAGTGGGAGGTTTGGGACCTGTCCAGATGCCTGAAAGTGGTAGTTTATGTTACTCCATTGGGAGCTGCTTGGAGAGAAATAAAATTGGAATACTCCTCGGACCTATAGCTGTAAAAATACCCATAAAAAACGACACGTCCCCACAGCCCGTCGCACAGTGGGACGAAGCGTCACTGTGCCACCTAAATTACTCTACAACTCACATAGTTCAACCGTTTAAGCTCATTAAAAAAAAATGCTCGTCTTGAATTTGCCTATCGATTCCTCTTTTTGGATTTTTGTTTTGGGTTTTTATTTTCCGGAAATTTGTCTCCAAACCTTGATTTATTTTGAACGAATATTCAGCGCAAAAATGATCATACGGAGGTTAAGGAAATTAGGTTTTGGCATACATTCCTTTGCTCAAAATCTTCGTATTGATAAGCCCTAAAAGACAGTCTGCGTGAAAATGTGAGGCAAAATTTTTCGTATTCCCACAAACAGCCATAATGTTCCGAAATTTTTTCGGCAAAAGGGGCTTTTACTTAAAAAACGTGCAGGAAAAAATTTGATTGAATAAAAATTGTTCAGAAGCATTCAAGGAATACGGATAATCTTTTTCAGAATTTTTGAACCCATTTTAGGATTTCTAAAAAAATTGTTGAATAGAAAAATTGCCTTATGCAAAAAATTGTATAATGTTTTTCTAGATTTCGGCAGATATGGTCCTCTAGCATTTATTATGGTAAAGATCCCAAAGGCTTTCTGATCTATAATTTTTTTTCCAAAGCTGACAAAATATTGGTCAATTATTTATTGATAAATACCCGTTATGTCGAAATTGGTCACTTTTACAGAACGAGATTTTGTGCACAAAAAGTATTCAGTGCTATTCAGGAATATGGGTAAATTTTTTTAGAATTTTTGCATAAGTCTCCAAATATTTCTATTTGACCATTTTTCCAGAGGTCCAAAATAATGTATCCAAAAATCCTGAAAAAATTCGGAACATCATGGCCGTTTGTGGAAATACGAAAAATGTAGTTCCTCATTTTTACGTAGACAGACATTTGAGGCTTATGAAGTGGAAGATTTTGAGCAAAAAAATGTATGCCAAAACCTAATCTTGCGCCAAAAATTCGTTCAAAAAAAAATCATGATTTGAAAACAAATTTTCGGAAAATTTAAACCCAAATCAAAAATCCAAAAAGAGGGATCAATAGGCAAATTTAAGACGAGATTTTAAAAAAATGAGCTCAAACGGATGAACTATATGAATTGTAGAGTATTTTGGGCAGAGTGTGGATTCTTCCCACTGTGCGTCGGTGGGCAAGGAAAGAGAGCTTTTTTGTAAAAGTGGAGTCATTAATAAGACAAACGGCCTTTTTTTTAAATGGAAGCAAGAATGCTAAGAGTTGTGGGAGACGCCATTCCCCAGACATGGGAACAATCTTCGAAGCAGGGGCTAATTTAGAGAGAAAACATTAAAAAAAAAAAGATATAGAAGTAAAGGATAAGTAACAATAGATTTTCTTTTGCGACAGCGTACATCATTGTGTTTCTGAGGCAATACACTAGACAATATTTTTGGCGCACCAATCCGAAATTAGTTGAAGGTCGTGTAAAGAGATATCTGCATTATTTTGTGCTTACTTTCCAAATTATACTAAAAATGAAGGGTAGCATCGTCAGCAAAACTATGAATTCGGGTAATCTTGAAGAAAGAAGATGCTTAATCTGAAGTAGAAGTAGAGTTGGTGCCAGTATTAGGCCCTGTGGTTCCCAAGAATTAATTTGGTAAAAGTTAATAGAGTGGCCATTTTTAGTAACTAATATACGTCGCGTTGAATAGAAAGGAAACTGGAGAAATAAAAACAGAGTTTAGGTGGAATACTGTAGTAAAGAAGTTTGTTAGAAGCGCGTTATACCAGTCTTGGTCAAAAACCTTGGTTATATCAAAAGCAGTGATCTGGGATTCGCCAGGACTGTCGAGAGCCGCGTCGGACCCTGGTATAGACAAAAATCGCGGGTCTCCTCAATGGTAAAATAAAAAAAAATAATTATAACTAGAAAAATATTTCAGCGAAAAAAATATGCCAGAAAATCTTAGTCCGACACCCAGCACACATCACTTTCTTTTGTTGACCTGTGTTATTTTAAGGAAGCTTTACGAGATCTTGTAAAGGCCAAACTTTTAATAATTTTGGTGAAGTTGCAGTTTCTAGCCAATCGGAACTCAATAGTATATATCCCAAGAGCACTCAACCGTTCCTGGACCAAAAGATCGTTCTGCTTGGGCTACGGCTGCAGGGAGAGTACAAAATAGACTAAATGCTATAACTACAATTGAAAATAGCGGTGTCAAATTTTAAACTTATCACATTAACAAGAAGAGGTACCCAGGTCCCACACCATGGTCTTTTCTTTGCAATTATATATTTGTGAAACATAATAAGTTACCCAGCATGCGGGCAACGTCTCCCAGAAAAAAATTGAACTATTTGTTTTTTTTTCTCAAAATTATCTTTCTTATTTTTCTAAAAACCACAGCCATTTTTTCACTCAACAATTTTTATATGCAAGTATTTGAAATACCTCTAATTTCAAGGAAAATGCAGATATTTTTGCGAAATTACTACTAACCGGAACTAGCTATGAGCAAAATTTAGATGGCGTTGCTTAACTGCAAACTAACCATAATAACAATATCGATACGATAATAGAATGTCCACCTTTTTACGAGGAAATCGTTGGGACACTGTCTTCCGTAATTTGACATAAATTTTTCTAATGTTGCGTCGTGCCATAGAAGACAATGCCAATACGCTCCCTGGTAATTTGTATCGCCTTCAACGCCCTCTCGTGGAGCCTTTGATTCGTCAAGAAACTTAAGGAACTTGTTCCAGATATGGTAAACTTGGGACTGCATCCCCACCATCTGTCATGTAAAGTTTTGTGCTTTTTGTAATAATTTTAAATTAGGGAATTAATAAGTTTAAAAAAGCTAGGTGACCTTTAACCAATTTTAAAGTCCATTCAAGCCATTTGTCCACTACTTTTTACCACTTTTTAATAAAATAATGTTACTAAAAGTACATATTCAAAAATCGTATCTATTATCAGCTGTATAAAAATTGTTACATCAAAAATTAATTAGGCATGATGACCCTTTGCTGTCGAACGTCGATGATGAAATTTGTTCCTATTTACGGTGACTATATTCAGCGTGAAATTAATTTGATATGTAATTTTTATTATTTGCAAATCGCACTTGTTCAATGCGGGTTCCAAAAATGTAATATGAACATAGCCATTGACGAAAAATAATTGCAATATCATAAAGGAGACAAGATATTTTACCTAAATACCATACCTATAGTCTAAAAACCTAAAACAGTACTACTGCAGTGTAACAAGCCTAAAGTAGAGTATAACCGATATAATGTTTAAATTTTAGATTTTTTTTAGAATATAGTTATTTCCTTTATATTTTTGAAAAAAAAGAACTTTTTTATACAGTATGGAGCATTTTGGTGATGCATGTATGCATATTACTTTTTTGGTTTTTGAGATATTTTCAAAAACTAAATTGTAGCATATTTTATCAAACTCTATAACTATCTTGTTTGTAATTATTTTCAAAATCTGTAAATATATTTTTCAATGTATTTTTAATCTAGAAAATAATTATTACATCAGACATTTCAACGTTTTGGCTATTTAAAACATCATCAACTTGAATACTTCTTATGGGCTCTAAATTGGATTTTTGCATTTAACTAACCATGAACACCCCTTTTTATTGGTAACAAGTGTGTAATTCTATTAAATTTCACAAAAGTTGATTTCATTTTAGTAGATCAGATACAGTAAAACTTGTCTATAACGGCCACCATAATATTAAGAAAATTAGCCTCTATAGAAGGGTGGCCAGTATTGCCAGGTAATAGTTGTTCAACCATTCGAGGCTTCAAACTTTTCCACTTATAAATTGCTTGCTGCCTCAAGTGCTTTTTGTTTAAATAACGGTCCAGATATTGGAACATTTTTACCTCTTGCTTTGCAGAATCAATCGTAAAGACTTGATCTACTGCCAATCCTCCCGACTTCGGGAATTTCCTCTTAGGTTCTAAATTAAGACCTTCTTTAAACATTCGTTTTAGTTCAGCTTTATTCCTGATGATATCATTTATTTGGGATTTTTTAACACCAAACTTTTCAGCCAGTTTTCGCGAACCGAAAGCGTACTTTTTACTTTCCGCGATACCATCAATTTTTTCCTTTAGTGACAAACCTTTTCGTTTTAGGGACATGATTAAACACTTTTTGATTCCGAACACGATAACTTTATTCTTATCGATTTAAGACATAACTAACAATAAAATGTGAAGACAATACCGCTATAGCCACTAATGCTATTTGAACCTGGCCATAAATATTATTGTTGGGTATTTATAGCTTTAAAATTTGCAGAATACAATCATAATATAACAAAATATAAATTAGCCCAAAGAAATTCCAGGCAATATAAAAAGGTTGATTTACCTGAAATAGTTTATAAAAATTGAGATTTGTCTGGCCGAGGCTGTTTTATAAGGGTGTCTGTTATCTAAGTGTATAGTATTTTTTAAGATATAAGAAAATGACTAAAAGTATCGACTGCTTCTGAGTGCAGTAAAAACCCTCGAAATTAGCATTTTATGGTACTATTAGGGTAGGTTGACCTAATTATCGCACCCGACCGTACAGGGTCATATTTCTACCTGACTGGAATAATATATAAGTATTTATGATGTCCTATTTGCCCCAGGTTTTATCTAAACGTATAGGGTAAGTGCTGACCTGAACTATTCTCACCTCTGTTGACATGGCCATAAAGGATCACTTTCGAGGATTTTTATTGCAGTCGGAGATAATCGATATGTCTAGTCATTTTCTTATATCTTAAAAAATACTATATTTATATACGGAATTTCCAATAAAGTAGTTTTTGGTTAGCTTGAAAGTGGCCGATAACACAGGTGGTCGATACAAAAGGGTGTTCGTTAACACAAGTTCTACTGTATTACACTTTTGGATTCTTTTCTGTGGGGGCATGTTAAAAACCAAATTTTGGAATTGAAACAGCCTTAAACGTTGACAGAACTTGAAAAGAGAGCTCGAGAAGTTTGTTAGGAATAATAAAAATACACTTTGGCGAGTGACAACTACTGTTTAAAAAAATGGTGTTAGCGTTGCCAAAGAAAGAACAACATTTTGTTTAATATTCCAAATTGCTTTATTGTTGGTAAACTTAAGTATGTTTTTGTCAAAGATTAATAATATTTTTTGTACTTCTTTTGATATAAAATAAATATTTTTATTAAAGATTACAAAAATATTTTTTTACCATGGCGATCTTAAGCCTACTAGAATACAATCGACTTTTGTTGTATTTGAGTTTTTCTTTAAGAAGTACAAACTTGTTATATAATAATTCAAAGGGGATATTATGGTTAGCAAAAATTTACTTTGATGTCCATAAGAAAAACTAAGTCGATGATGATTTATAATAACCGAATTGATATAATTAAAAATCTGATAGAATAATTCTTTTTTCATCAAAAGATGCTTTAAAAATGCTTTTACAAATTTAAATAAAAATAAAAAACAAAGAAGTTAAGAGCTTTATAGGTTATGTCACCTTTCAGTTTTTTCAAAATATTTCAAAAATAAAAAAAGTTAAAAGTATGCCGTTGACGTTTTTAAATTACTTACAAAATGGTTTAAAACCTTGTCCATTTAACCGTTTTTTCATCTTTCATAGTCCCTCAGATTCAAATTCATCATTAAAATGACCCGCACTTTATATTATAAAAAGCTAATCAATCCACTCATGTGTATACCAATAGCATGACAAGATATGATTTAAAAGCTTTAATTCTTAACGATATTAAATTATTATGAAATTTTATGGACATAAATTGAAGAATTTACCTTAATTTCATTACGGATTTAACATTTTAAATTATATCTTTACGTGCATTTCGGTTTATTATTTCTTAGCGTTTTATAATACATAAAACGTGCATTGTTTTTAAACATAAAAGAAATATCTATATTTAAAGAAAAGCCCAAAAATAATTTGTCCAAAAATAAAAAAATTGTCAAGTACAGATCAGGGCCGTATTTAGGTATGGCGCGTGCTTGGCGCCCCCTCCCACACAACGGGAGATTGGGGCGTATGGAATACCCCCCAACGAAAACGTAGATTCCGGGGGTTATTTCCCGGAAATTTTACAAAATAAAAGTGCAAAATTATAGGTTTAAAGTTTTTTAACCGAGAATTTGGTTTCTTTAAAATACCAATTTTGTGGTGGAATTTGTGTTGAATTCTATATTTTGTTTGTATGAAAATATTAGCCTACTATTTGAAAGATACATGATTTACATAAAACAGCTGTTTGTATCTTACTGAAAGAAGTGGAATGTAAATTAACTATACATCTTTATTTCTGGATGATTAAACTTAGAATAAATTTTCTCAACAATAAAATCGTAGTTACAAAAATATTGTGTATAGCAGGCCTACTAAAACGTAACATTTATACTTTAATAAATTAAATAATATGCAACAAAAAAAAGAACTAGTGCTGCTCCCAATTTATAAAATACCAATTTATCCGCAGCTTAAATATTAAAAAATTCAAAGAGTTAGATTCTCGCTGTAGGTATCAGATAAATTAATATTTTATTAATAAAATTCATACATTTTTTCAGTCTTAATATTTTAAAAATAATTATATAAGGCATCTAAGTTAAAAATTTGTTATAAAATTGTTTTGTTGTAATTTATTTATTTGATTAATTTTGTTAATAAAAAAAATCATATGACTACGGTACTGACAACTGATAATTTTTTTTTCATAGCCGATTTAAATCAATGCGTATTGCCAGTACTTACTTACGGAGCTGAAACTCTTTCCCTTACAAAACAGTTAGTAAATAAAATAGGCATTGCACAAAAACGAATGTGATGGGCCTTTCTCTCAGAGACAGAATCTCTAATAACCAACTACGGCAAATGACAGGTGTTACTTTATGCGATAGTAGGATAACAAATTTAAAATGGAATTGGGCGGGCCAAGTAGCTGGGTTTGTGGATGGACGAAAAGGATTTTGGAATGGAGGCCTCGTCAGGACGCACATTACAGTAGGGGACGCCCACCAACGAGATCGTCCGACGACATCGGGAGAATCCGGACAAATTGGATAAATGCCGCACATGACCGGCAAGGATGGATTGGATTGCGGGAGGCTTATGTCCAGCAGTGGACGAGACAAGGCTGAGTGATGATGATAGCCGACTTACAGTAGGCCATGAAACAAAAGCTATTATCCTAGAAACAAAACTATGTTGACATTCTAGTTGTTAATAACATTTAACCTCAATTTCATTTTACATATTAGTTTGTAAAAATTACTTATCAACATTTCAAAAAATTTGATATGATATCAGTTTAATATTAAAAGTGAAAAAAAACAAGAAATGGCGCAAAATTTATATTTTGTTTGCAATCCGGAAAGGCGGCAATAACTTTAGAACATATTCCGACGACTGAAAAATTTAAGAACATTGCTTACAGCCGAGATCAAAACTTAAAAAAATAAGAACGTAATAGCTTTGACAGCTTTGAATAGTAGTAGTTTACCTTTAGTTAAAGTGAAAACTTTTTTAGGCGCATTTAGCATTTTGTGGGTATTGAATGAAACTAAACAGCCAGACTCGGTTATGCAACGCTCATGATGCATTCGGAAAAAAAGCCAGATACTAAAACATGACCAAATGCATAGTGTAATTGGTTTTTGTGGATCGATTCTTTTATCGTCTTGAATTTTGAGATTTGCGGATATTACATTGTGAAAGGCTAAGAGGGAATTTCGTCTTGGTGAAGTTTTTACTTCTGTCTTATGGTCTTAAGCACACACTCTAATTTTATATAGATTGCTTGCTCTCTTTAAACTATAATACGTACACAAAATTTCAAATTAAAATATCTCATTTTAGACCAGCAAAATTACAGCAATTTAGGCGAAAATAAAAATTTATTATACATATGAGAGGGAGCTGGTCGATCCAAAGTGCCTCTCGGGTGCATACAGTGCATTCCCGAAATTGCATAATAATTCTTCTAAAATTATTATATCGATAAAATAATGTAAAATAACGTAAAAATTACTCCCGAGGGGTTTTTGAAGGCGCTGATTTCGAATTTGACATCTTAACACTTCCACGATGCCCGGGGTGGCTCCGCGGGGGTGAATTTTGACCAAAATTGGCCGAAATTACCCTTTCATAAAAGAACGCGAGAATCCAGAGTTACTTCCGGGAGTTTTTGAGCGCGCTGATTTCAATCTGACTCGAATCACCCCTACGATGCCCGGGGTGGCTCTGCGGAGGTGAAGTTTGGCCAAAATCACCCCTTAACGATAGGTCGCGAGAATCCGGGTGGTCAAAGGTACTTCTCGGGGGTTTTCAAGAACGCTGATTCGAAATCCGCCGTTGAAACAATCCTACGACTGACGGGGGTGGCTCTGTGGGGGTGAATTTTGGCCAAACGATAGGTCGCAAAAATCCGGGTCGTCAAGGGGTGATTTTGGCCAAAATTCACCCCCGCGGAGCCACCCCGGGACATGTTAGGGGTGTTTCGAGGTCAGATTCGAATAGCGCGTCAAAACCCGTAGTAACTCTGGTCGGATTCTCGTTCTTAAGAGGGGTATTGCAATTTCGGTAAAATTCACCCCCGCGGAGCCACCCCCGGGCATCGTAGGAGTGTTTCGATGTCAAATTCGAAATCAGCGCCCTCGGGAGTAATTATTACGTTATTTTATATTATTTTATCGAGTTAGTAAATTTCTGAAAGAATTATGCAATTTCGAGAATGCTCTTTATGCACCCGAGAGGCACTTTGGGTCGACCAGCTCCCTCTCTTATGTAAAACCGCATCCCGATTTGAGTTGTCTGGCAAAATCAATTTTTATTTAGGTAATTTTCCTGGTCTATGTTGCAAAATTATCAAAGTGCGATTTTTTCACAATTATTACAATACTTTTCTCATAGTGAGAGACGTAAAATATTTATGTTTGTATATAGCTGGCGCTGGGGCAAGAAACATTAATATTTAATACAGCCCCTTTATACACTGTGAATATCTAACCCGGAATAAATTCTATATTATTAAATGGTCTGACTTTTCGGAAAATCGCATTTTTTAAGACAGATTGTGACTATAAAAAAATACTTCTGGTGGTCAACTTAATTTTTTGAAATAGCAACCTTACTTTTTTATTTTATTTTCTTGAAGTGCACCTGAAACTACATATTACTGACAAGTTTAACTTTTTCATTTCAAACCATTTTTACATAAGGAAAAATTTCATTAAAATCGAAAAATATCTCTATTAAAACTCATTAAACTTAGTTTAAAAGGTGTTAAAAATGTTGTCCATTGACTTGTTACAGCAACCTAACCGTAAATAAAATTTATTCGTTCTAAATAGTTTCTGGCACTATAAAACAAAACCCGAAAATACTGATATTCTAAAAAATCGCATAAGCAGTGAATGTGAACTTATTATTCCGGAAACTATTCAGAACGTAAAAAATGAAAATTACGGTAAGGCTTCTGTCAACAAGTCAATGGACAACCTTTTCAACACCTTGTAAAATAAGTTTAATAATTTTTGTTAAAGACATTTTTCAGTTTTCATGAAAAAATTTAACCCAGTAAAAATTATTTAAAATAAAAAAGTGAAACTTGGCAGTAATATGGATGTTCAGGTACAGTTTAAAAAATGAAATAAAACAAGTAAGGTTAATATTTGAAAAAATAACGTTGACTACCAGAAATAGTTTTTGACTAACCCTGTATACTCGCACTATGACAAAAAATGCGCGAGGAATAAAACGAATTGACCAGTCCGAGGGATTTCCCAAAATGTCAGACAATTTAATAATATAGAATTTATTCCATGTTAGATGTGCACCCTGTAGATTTTGGAAAAAGCAATTAAACAATACTTTTTTTTCTATTTGGAGTCGTCTTTATAAGAATAATTTTTTACAAGGTAAATTAGGAATACATTTTCAAAAACTATCCCAAGTTTTTGTAAAAAAAAGTAAGCCGCAAAAAGTAAATTATTTGAAAAAATGCTTGTCTTTAGAAATATAATGGTTGTATTTTATTAGCATTCAATAAGGGCAAAACTATTACAAAAATGTGCAGAATACTAAAAGTTCTCTTCAAAAATACTAAATAATACCTTAAACTTACTGCTAATAATTTGATTCCTAAATCGTTGATAACATCCACCATAGCATCCCTGGGCACTGGGACCGCCTTAGTTCCCGATCCTCCATGATGCCCTCCCAGCTCCCCAAGATCAATGTGATAATAATCATAGGTCGGTTGCCAAGGAGCTTCGTCGTAACAAAAGCTTACGCGCGAAAAAATTGAAAAAAGAGACGCGATCAAGAGTGCCAAGACCGGTCCATGCATGGCTAAAGCGCGGCGGCTAAGTTCGCACTGGTTGATGCTCAAATGTTTTCGCGGATGGACGAAACAATGGAGCCCGATGGTAACTTGATGGGCTAAGGTCTTAATTGGGCGAATAATTAGTGGTTTCTGCGATGCGAAGGTGGGCAGATAATGGGGATCTATTCCTTGGATTAGTTAACTTCTAGACAATGTAATGAATATTTTTTAGTTTTAATGAGTGTACGAGGGCATATTGTTAAAACCTTAAGCTGTTTTTACAGTTTGAAAGTTTTTTTGCATGGCATTTTTCTTGCTGCAACTTTTCTTGCATACATTTTTTTTAATGTTTGAAATTTACTGCTGCAATTTATTTGTACTTTATTTATACAATTTTTTAATTATTTTTAAAATTCTTCAGTAAAAAATATATCCACACAAATGGATTCTTTGGTTAGTTATAAATATATTTTAACCAACATTCAAGGGTCTTTTATGGTAAACTGTGTACTGTCAAAATATTTAAGGTTGATGAATTATATATCACTAAAATAACCAGATGGCTGCAATAAAAATAGCGCCTGGCGTATTCTTTAAGAATGAAAGAAAAATTGCAGCAATTTTTAAAATTCAAACAATGCGCATGTGCAAATAGAAAAATTGCTGCAATAAACATTTTACGAAATAACTCTTTTAAACTGTAAAAACACCTTGATCTTACTAAAAAATATTCACTTTTAAGGTAGTATATACATATAATCATGCAAATTCTGTTAAACTTATAGAAAAAAATATTCTTGTCCAGTTCTCTACAACGTATACAGATGTTCATTCAAGAATTTTTTATATATAAATAAATAATAGTCAAAAGGAGCCAAATCTGGTAAATAAGGGTCCTGGTAAAGTTCTGAAAAATTCAGATCTTGTAGGCGCAGAAAAACCGTTTTTGATTCTCGAAATCCAAAGAGGAACTCACTCTGTCATCCGAAAATGCCGTGTTTTTAATGCTTTATGGTCATTCAGAACCTCTTTTTTTTGCACGTGGTACCGTGTCCTTGGGGAGGTTACAGTCAGGGCCGGATTTAACTTTTTGCCGCCCATAGGCTAATATATTTTTGCCACCCTAATATGTTAATATTTTTTGGATATCAGAACGAAAAATTTAGCATTAAAGGAATTTAAACTACACTAGTAATTCTTATAAAAATTTAATAAATAATTTAACAAAAATAAAACATTAAATAACAATTTTTTAAAAAACAAACAAATTTCATAACATAAAAACAAAATATAAATTGATATGTTAAAACAAATAAGTTTTTTTTAACTATGTGGCTAACTAAAGGCAAAACCCTATACTAACATTTTTTCTCGAACCTTTTTTTTTGCAAAATCATTTATTATACTCTTGGAATCCTACCTGCTTTTCTACTCACGATCCTTCAGAAATATGTAAACAAATTACCGAAACAATTCAACTAGGCATTGAGACCTATATTCCCCACACTAAAAAGAACCCCATAACTTCAAATCACAAACCGTGGTTTTCTAAATCCTGTGACAAAGCCAGACTTTTAAAACTTCAAGCCCACAAAAAGTTTCTTCAAAACCCCAGTCCCGAAAATCGACAGGCTAGCATCGAAGCAAGAAATCAGTATAATCAGACCATCTCAGATGCAAAAGACCGCTGCTCAAATGGCAGTAAAGCTTTTTGGTCCTTTGCCAAAAATATTAGTCAGAACTTTTGCACAAATTCTTTTCCACCCTAATCTCTGAAGATGGAATTGTCTCTACCTCCAAAGGAAAAGCCGAACTATTTGCCAACAATTTGTGCCAATTCTACGCTTGATCCTCCTAGTAACTTCCTCTTCCAACAGTTGTCCCTGTTTCTCATAAAATGTCCGATATAATTTTTAAAGTCAAACAGATCAAGCGTATTCTTTCTTCGCTTAATACTAAAAAATCGTCTGGGCTGGATGGCATACCAGCAATCGTCTTAAAGGAATGTGCTCCCGAGCTTGCACCCATCTTAACTCGCCTCTTTCGAATCTCTTACGACACGGGCATTTTCCCGGAGAGTTGGAAAGCTGCACGTGTGCAACCTGTCCCCAAAAAAGGATCCAAAAGTATCCCTTCTAACTATAGACCTGTATCCCTTCTTTCAGGTGTTTGCAAGGTAATGGAAAAATTTATTAATTCCCAAATCCTAAAGTATCTGGAAAAACATAAGATCTTACATGATAGACAATATGGATTCCGTCACAGTAGATCCACAGCTGATCTTCTTTCCTTTGTCTCACACAACTGGAACAAGTCCCTTGAGTTTCTTGATGAATCCCAGATCGTTGCTCTTGACATATCCAAAGCTTTCGATCAGGTCTGGCATGATGGGCTTCTTAACAAACTTCCTTCTGACGGTCTTCCACCTAAGCTTTGCTCTTGGCTTTCCAGTTTCCTTTCTAATCGACGTATATCAGTTAGTGTAGATGGTCATTCCTCCAGCTTCTACCAAATAAATGCTGGGGTGCCCCAGGGCTCAGTGCTGGCACCCACGCTGTTTCTTCTACACATTAACGATCTTCTCTCTTCCACAATCAATCCCATTCATAGTTTTGCTGACGATAGTACCCTCCACTCTAGTATTCAATTTCTTAAGCCACCGTGTAATTCTGATTTTGAAAACAAGCGCAGGTCAATGCAGATATCTCTTTCACAAGACCTCAAACTTATCTTGGATTGGGGCGCCAAAAATCGTGTTCAGTTTAATGCCTCAAAAACACAGTCATACATATGAGCGGCCAAATTCTGCAGAACAAAGAGTCGTTTAATCTAGTCGGCGTTACTTTTGAGAATAACCTCAACTGGAACAAAACACATTTCATCCCTAGCCTCGGCAGCTTCAAAAAAGATTGGATTCCTCTTTCGAGCCAGAAAATATTTCTCTTCTTCCAATCTGTACACTCTGTATGTATCCCAAATCAGACCCTCTTTGGAATATTGTTCTCATGTCTGGGGAATGGCGTCCCTACAACACTTAGTCTTCTGGACTCCATTCAAAAAAGAGCTGTTCGTCTTATTAATGATCCAACGCTCACAGAAAGGCTTCCTCTTCTTGCCCATCGTCGAGCTGTAGGGGATCTGTCGCTCTTCTATAGGTATTTTCACGGCTTCTGCTCAGAGGAATTGGCCAGTATTATTCCTTCTCTGGCAGCTCCCAACAGAACAACACGTAGTGCAACTTTTATGCATCCTTTTACAGTTCAGTTAGAGAGGCCCCGAACCTCCCGCTTTCTTCGTTCCTTTATTCCTAGAGTGTCAAGACTATGGAACCTGCTGCCCGCAGAAGTTTTTCCTTCTCCTCCCAATCTCCAAAAATTTAAGTCCCGTGTGAACAAACTCCCTCTCACCACACTGAAGACACCCACGGTACGTTAGTACTTAGGCATCAGCCTTCGTGGACTGTCCCAAGATAAAAAAAAATATCATTAAAATTAATGCTATTTGTAACGTCTGGTTCAGTATTTAATATCGTTAAAGCTTTTAATGTTTCTTGTTCTATAGTTGATCTTACATATGTTTTAATGCGTTACAAACAGGAAAAACTTCGGTCAGCAAAACAGTGTGAGTCCGGTTAACAAATACACAATCTAAATACAATGTGAATATTTGGATATATACTTTTTAAGTCCATTTTGATAAACCACTTATATAATTCTAAAATGGAGCATTAAGTGTCTTTTTGTGAATATAATACATACTTAACGAAATGTGATGCTTCACCTTGAAAGTTATTATCAAGATCGTTTGAACAGTTCTTCTGTAGACAAAGAGCAGTTTTTTTTTAATTCATTAGAACTTATAGCTTTTTTATTTATTAACGATTACATTTTTTAAAATTTGCCGCCCTAGGCTTCAGCCTACTCAGCCTTTGTGTAAATCCACCCCTGGTCACAGTACATACTCAGTGAAAAAAAGAGCCTTATCAGAAAGCAGAAACCAATGCCCGTAACAAGAATATTAGAACTTTTTGAAAATTTTTTGATGATTTTATATGATTTAGAGACAGACGATGAAATTATTCCTGGAATGAGCTGACAAAATTGGCGCCCAATAAAAGCCCGACTAATATAATTAAAACAAAATAGGACAAGACTTGATTTGAATTTGTTAATAGGTTAATATTTATTTAGTTTGAAACACACTATGACAAGATGGCTCGCTTAGGTATTTAATCAAAAATATTTTTCCGCTAATTATTCTACGAACTATGCTTGAACATACTTCTTTAAAGTACATTCTAGTGCTAACTGAGCTAAACTTGTCTTTAGGTTTTTAGGGATTTCTTTGGTTGCACCGGTTACAATTGGGAAAATGTCTACGGAGCCCATATGCCCCGGATCTCAACTTAAAGGAGTAAGTGATTATTAATTTTCTTAGCATTGTTTATATTGCTTTATAGGGGTACGAAAAAAAAGACTATGTAAGATTTTCTTTGATTTTTGACGGTAATTACAATGTAAGGTATGTTATTTTGGATTCATCGGTCTAAAATTGCCTCGTAACAAAACCCAACATTCTGTTTATAGTCCTAACCGTCTTCTCTGTGTTAAACACTTGCGTTTCATCAAAATCAACTATAAGTTCCTTTGCCTAAGTCTATCTTTTTAAAAAAGATCTATCCAAATTATAATTATTCATTAATGTATTTTAATTACGAAAAAATGTAATAGAGAAACACATTTTTGGATTAAGAAATAAGTTGCAAAATTTATGGAATCTACCCAGGTCAGAATACAGTTTATCGCCAGCACTAACCATTTGACTTTTGCGTACTAATGGATTAAAACTGTTTCATTCTTTTAAATTTGTGACAGGAGACTGTCTACGTAGGCAAGACCTTAGTCTTAACGTACCGTGGGTGCCCAAGATGCTCTTACCAAGGGCGTAGCTACGATTTTAAAAAATATCTAAAACGTGAGACATGAAACCCACACCAAATACGAGTATATACCAGATGCTATTGGCCTCAAGAAGAACACTTTGGTAATGAAATATTCATTTTAGCCTTTGCGAAAAACGGTGAGTTTTTACCCCTCCCTCCCTCCTCTCTGAGAAAATCTAAGCGAGTCCTCTGTATTTTTTCGTAAATTTGATCAAATTTTATATAGTCAGATCCCAAATTACGCAAAAATATTTGCATGTTTCTTAAAATTGTTAGGAAAAATAACTGGCTATGGTTTTTAAAAAACCATAGCTAATTTTGCGAAACTTGGGATTTGACAATAAAATTTGACTAAATTTACGAAAAAAATACAAATTGAGGATTGCTATTGAACTTTAAATTTTTTCTGGAGGGGGGGATTAAAAAAAACAACTTTTTTTGCAAATTTCAGAATGAATTTTTTTTTCCAAAGTGTTCCTCTTTGGGCCAATAGCATTTAGTATATATTTAGTGTGGGTTCCATGTCTTTCTTTTTAGATAAAAAAAATTGAAATTCCTAGCTACGCCCTTGGCCCTTTCAGTTTTAGAGATTTCGAGCGTAAAATATTTCTTTTGTAGTTTTTGCAGCATGCAATGATACAATTTTATTCAAATTCTTACAATTTAAAATTTATTTCTGCAATTTGTTTTGTCATTAAGGTTTATCAACTTACTAAATTTCTAAAAAGATTATTACATATTTTTAATAGGTTTTTTTAAGCTATTGTGGCTATGGATTCAATGTGTTTATATCAATTGAGATAGATCATTCTTGAAACTATCGTCTTCAACGTTAAATTATTCCTTGTTCTGCAGGAATGAGCATTGGCAGATATTTTTCTGGCAAGATTTTTGATTTCCCAGTTCAATATTAATGTGAAGGTCCTCTGAAAGAAATATCTGTATTACCCTGCGTTTTTTTCCAAGTTTAGCTAACGGATTGGTTTGGTGGTTTAAGAAAATGAATGTTAATTTGATAGAATAGTGTTATCCTTAACAAAACTATAAATTTAATTTTTGGTATTTTATACAGTAATGCACTACATAACAGACCTCAAAATAATACAGTAATAGACCATTTTACAGCATAGCAACCATTATTTCATAAAAACACAATTTAACAAAAAAGAAAAACGTTTATTTTAAACAGTTTAAAATGAATTCCACACTTGACTCCAACTAAAGGCTTTCTGGCCGAAACCCCAAAAATCGCTCGAAAACACCCAAAAGAGCAAAGAAAATCAGACGCGAATGTGACGTTTGGAAAATCAAATGCGGATTAAATGACAATTTTTTCATTTCCATAGAAATGTATGCAAAAAAAGTGTATACCAGGTAAGTCGTTTTTTATGTGATGGACGAATTTTTGTTTTTTTTTGTATTAGTTATCTATTGTGAAAGAGAAAAGATCGTTGATGTAAAATAGGAGTTTAGGCCGGTACTGAGCTTTGGTTTGCCACCCAATAACAGTATAAGACGACGACGATTAAAAAGGAAATTCTAAATCCAAGCGCAGAATTTAGTTGAAAGACCGTAGGAAAAAAGTTTGTTAGGATGCGCGTTATAACAAAACTGGTAAAAAGCCTAACATATATGTCAATAGCACCGATCAGGAATTCGCTAAATAGCTCAAATGACTTGTTCCATTTATGTGAAATAAATGAAAGGAAATCTGCAGTGGATCTTTGTAAAACCTTCTGCTATTTATGGATAGATTTGTTGAAGTGATGAAGGTTTCAAAATGTGATGTTGAGAGCTTTCGTACTCCTGATAGCATCGTTTTCGCTCCTTTATTTAAATTACTTTTTTTCTATAAGATTAAAACATTTAAATTATTTGTAAATGTCAGTCAGGTTGGTAGCTTACAAATGTTGCAAATATATGAATGTACCTTGAGAAGGTAACACAACTACCCTATATTATTAAAATAAATATTTCTGTAACTTCCTTTATTGGTTAAAAATTAGATAAAAAAACGTGATGAGAAGTAATATTATTTTATTACTGTTATTACACATGTTCTTGGTGGTCGAAATTTTAGACAAAGCAAACATTTGAAACACATAATTTTTATTACCAAATGCTTTTAAGGTTATTGCTGTAATTACTGCACTAAAACTTTATGTTCAGAACACGTTTAAGTCTCTTATATCTTTTGCCAACACGAAAAATAATAATGAAAAATTTGAGCCAAATCGAATTGGGGTATTCGGCTAAAAGTACTTGACCACAGCAGGTAACATTAAACGATTTTGGTGTATTTTCTTTATTTTTTTAACTATGACTAGTTTACCTTACAGGTTAGATGTTATAATGCATTCTTTATTTTATAAAAAATACCGTAAAATTACCAGGGGGCCGCCAGAAAAAAAGTAGAGGGGGCAAAAGTTTAATAATTTAAGTTTTTAAGGGGTATTCTCGCCAAAAGCCCCCAAATTTTTTGTGGGTTTTTCCCCCTGTTTGCATTATAAATTTATAATTTATAAAAAAGGGTTAATTTTAAATTTTTCATGCCTTGTTGAAATTGACATGAACATTTACATAAAAAAACGCCCCAATTCTTAGAAAATAAAATGTTGTAAAGTGAATTCACTTCCAGAAAAGTAACTTTTATGGGTTATTGGCTAAAAATACATACCTTTACAAGATAGAATTATGTTTTGATGATTACCTGCCAGCAAAGTATCTACAGGGTGGTCCAAATCATACACGAGAAAAAGTATGCCAATAAAAACATGTTTAAGATGGTTAAAAAAGTAAAGAGAAAAATAAAAAAGTTACATTACTTTATTGCACTTTTTACCTTATAATGAGTTTTTTTAAGTAAATCATCCTGTTAGTTACTTTAACCCCTAAATATGTAAAAGAGATCTTTCCATATTATGTTCAGTTTTAGCCTTTACAATAAGTTAGAATAAATAGTTCGTTGTAAATAATATTTAATCCAATTTTAACTTAGCACCCTGTAGGATTAAATTAAAACATAAATTGAAAAAACTAATTATGAGCCCAAAAGTGCAATAAAGTAACGTTACGTTTGATTTTTTTTATTGTTTCAATTATTTTAAATGTGCTTGTTTTGACACACTTTTTCTGGTGTGTGATTTGAACCACCCTGTAGGCCGGCAATCTTCAAAACATAGTTCTCCAAAACAATGTACTTTTCACCAAATAATTCAAACTCTCACCTTTTACTTATGTTTTGTCGTACCTTAAGAAAGTCCTAACTCAAAAATATGACCGGTAACCCTCCAAATTTTTGTGGAAATATCAGTAAGAATACATGGCACAATGAATACAAGGTAGGATCAACAGCGATTCAAATCGGTTCGCTTTGCGCAATGACGTAGCAATGTGACTTCGTGCCAAAATTTAAAAAAAAAGCCTGCAATCTTTGTGAATTTTTGCCAGTTTTAAATATTAGGCTTATTTTAAAGATATGGGCTTTTAATAAAAAATTATTTTTAAAAAATTAAAAAGTTTTAGAGTCCAAAACTACCTAAAAAATAAAACGCTAAACAAATTAAAAAAAATACCACTATAAACATACGGCTTAAAAAAATTTAAAAAAAAATTTTTTTGGGAGAACCGGTAACGTAGGCGAAGGTGTTATGACGGCATATTACGTCATTTTAATTGTTATGTCAAGTATCAAATTAAAATAATGGAGGATTCGCGGCTTTTCCATTGTTTTGGTGCCTGTGATGTCTTTTTTTCTATGGTTTAACGACTATTTGGATTGCAAATTTTTCGATTTAATTAGTTAATTTCCTAATGAATGAATAGGTACAATTATATTTAAATCATAGAGGAAAAGATTTACTTGTTAAAGTTGACTTGGAAACAGCTAATATCTTATTGAATGGAAAGTTTGGTTTTTATCTTATCTTTTTGACTTATTACTTGACTCTCTAAAGACCTTACATTTGGATTTAAACTCAAAAAGCATATTAAACGATTAATAGGTAAATTGACACACGCGTGACATACGTAAACCGTTTCGTTTTTGTGAGGATATGCGGGTTAAGCACGATTAGAATCAACGAATTCTTGAATAGAAAATAAAGTAAACAAATCTTGTTTGGCATTAATATATTCAGGGAGACAAGGAGGGGTAGTTCTTGTAAGCACACTGCACCGGCAACATTGATGAAACACACTGAATAAGAACACTCCGGAAATAATAACTTCTTAAATGTTTATGGTATTGCACCATAATTTACATTTTATAAACCGATGATTCTTTATTGTTAAAAAATATTTTTAAAGCCGGAAAACTATTTTTGTTTATTATCTGAAGTGACAGACAGATATGACATTTACTTTAGATATTAATTCGATTGCTGTTGATCAAGTCAGTTTACAGAACGTGTTATTGAATACAACCCACTAGAAAGAGATAAAATGACATCGAAGTGTCGTATAACATCTGATTTACTATAATTTTTTATTAAACGAATGAGCAGCTGTCCAAATCAACCTTTGTTACCGTGCTTGGAACTGTCATGTTAATAAATGTTTTTATTCAAATTGATGTTGCCTATATTAACACAAAAACCAACATTTTTTAATAATTTTATTACATTTTCAAGATAACTTCCTGATTTTGGTTTTTGAAATTTGGCAATTTGTTTACGTTTTTCCAAAACAAAAACAAACAGATCACTATATCAAACACCTTGCCTACAAACTGGCGTTGCGTTAATTCTAGTCCTTGAGTTCGGTAAAAACGGTATGTCGCGAAAAAATCCTTTTAGTCACATTACTACGTAATAACCCGGCTATCACGTGACAAACGTCATGCGCAAGATCCTACTTGTGGATCCTACCTTGTATTCTTTGTGCCATGGTAAGAATAGGACTCTCTAACATATATACCTACCACAATCTCAAATCGTTTCGCCGATGCCGGTTTTTAATGTAATTAGTAATTTAAAAGAATATTTATTGGTTTAACAGGATATTTTCAAATAATCCTATGTTTTCGGTTTATAGGCTTATTTTTTCTAAATGTGATCCTTTTTAATTGCATCTTTTAAAAGCACTTTTCGGCCGGAAAACTACCATGTTTACACCGTCAGAGTTGAAATAGGCGATCTCTCTCTCTTACACGCGACTTCTAACACAAATTTTTTAATCTTTGTCAAAAATAAACAAATTTTTTTAGATTTTTTTATGTATTAGTCTACTACCTAGTATTTTGTCTTCAAAATATTTGTTTAAGGACATCATAGCTAGAGTATTTAGTCGGCCATCAAGTATAGTGTTTTAATACAAAGTTCTTATGCAAAATTAACGTTTATTATATTTTAAGCATTATTTATTTTAATGCATTTTACATCTCGTTCTGATTCAAACCACTAGAAAAGAACTAGAATATGATGCTGAAATAATTTTCAATGACTTGAACATGTAGGGGCAATACTGTAAACTTGATTTTATTTGTCGCCCACTTAATAATTATTTAGCGAGGAACTTGCTTAAATTTAGCAATGGACTAAATTTTTAGGTTAAAACGGTTTACAATGTTTAACAAAACGTTATTTCAGGTGTTATTCAATGATTTTATGGCAACCTGTCAAAATCTGACATTTTGTTAAACATTCTAAACCGTTGTTAACTTTTAACAATTGCTAAGTCCATTGCTAAATTTAACAACGCGATCATCACTCGGCCGTTAGTCGATTAAGTTTTATAAATGGGGATGAGATGTGTTTTATCTTGGTACCGGTTTATATTTTTACAAAAATTAATAGTTGTTTGATATTTTGTGTATTTGTGCAGTCTCGCCAACGTAGAATTTTCAGATTATAAATAATCGTAAAGAAAAAAAACCCTGTGGCTGACATCTCACGAGTGTACTATTTTGAATTCCTAGTAAGAATTTTAGTTTTTTTTTGACATCTGTAGGTTCAAACCCACAGCCAATCGGTTTTTAGTATGAGATGATAAAATAAATAATGGTTAGGCACTCATTTACAGCACAGAATTCGATGGCAAGCTTGTGCTAAAATACGCGATTGAAATTCAACGAGATTAAACGATGTTTTGAGCGGGTCCAAGTCAATATAGTCGACTGCATCCGATCACCTTAGTAAACGATGACGTGATGTCGTGCATAACTTAGCGGCCAAAGTACAATGCTACAAAAGTAAATTTAATAATTTAATTATTAATCAAATATTTAATAAATAATTTATAATTTAATTTAAAATAATTTAATACTAACATAATAATTATTTGAATACTACTAATAATAATAATTTATTTAGTATTTTAAATGTCGTATAGCCCAGAAGTGGGCGCAGTGCACCCACGTAAACTAAAGTTTGCTACAAAATCTTTACCTAATGCGTGTCATTGGAGGTAAACTCATCCATTTATTGCATTATATTTAACAAACATTTATAAAAATTATATCACTTTATTTTTTAGAATAATATCAAGAATACGTTTCCGTTCTTAGCCAAGCAAAAAGATTACAAAGATAACTTCAAAGGCGTGTCTTTTTGGTGTTATCGTCTTGTCTTGTATTACACATAGCCTTTTTATGTTCTGACAGTTTGCTATGGAGATTGCTTTCCGTAACGGTTCAAGAAATTTAAAGTATTTATTTTGGGTATTTTCAGTATCCTTATTAGGAAAAATTTTAAGCCTAATAATTGATTTTAAAAAATCGAGCCAAAAATATTTTATTAAAAAATAATAATTAAAAACAGAATTATTATCAGAATGTTCTTGGAAGTGAATTATAATCAGGTTAACAAAAGTTACTCTGGTAACAACAATAAAACGTACCTTTGCTAACTGTTTAACTGTCAATGTCTTCCAACGAACGATTCGGCATTCGATTTAACTCTGACCTTTTTAAAGGTTCTTTTCGCTTTTTATAGTAAGGTGGAAAAGTCTGGAATTATTTGAAAAAAATTATTTTATACAAAGCGCCATAAAAGTGCAAAATAGGTGACTCTAGTCAGTGCCGGACTGGAGATCATTTGGCCCACCGGGAAAAAGTTCAAAAGACCCCCTTCTTTTGTACAGTAAAAAGAAAAATTTTGAGATTTGGAATTTTCCTTTAATTTTTAAGTAGGGTTTTCCGATTTAAATAAAACTTGGTACAGTTGGAAGATTGACCGAAATACACCCTCTGATGATAAACTTTTGTTACTATTATGGCCCAATGGCGTAGCTTCGAACAATTTTGAAAATTCTCGGTCGAAAATATGCGCCAAGTAAGCTAAAACGATATCTCGAGACCATTCATCCTACGATGGTTGGAAATTCACGTGAATATTTTACGAGAAAGTTGCAGAATGTATAAAAACAAAAAGACGTGTTTACTCAACAAGTTTCAGTAGTTAACAACGCTGCTATCCTCTTTCAAAAGTGGCATACAGGGTGGCGAAGTGCAAGTAACCTTATACTATCGTAGAGGAATTTATTTTACCGGCTGCTCTCGACATGGTTAATATTATGATAGGAGAATCAGCGAGAAAACTAATTTCAAAGGTAGATTTATCTAACAACACTATTGGTCAAAGAATCCATCATATAGCTGAGGATCTCAATGACCAATTGATAGAGAATATAAAAGGCAGGGAATTTGGTCTGCTACTGACAGTAATAAAGATGCACACCTTATTTGTTACATACTCTTCCTGGATGATAACTGGGCCGCCGGCAGGGGGGTCAGGGGGTATCCGTCGACCCCCCCTGAGTTTTGAAAAATTACCTAAAATAAAACATTTTCCTTTTAAATCCTTAAATTTTACAATATTGCCTAGGAATTTAAATGAGTATAATTACTATTTAGAAATTAAAGTTGTGGTATATTTATTTTTGTTTTTAATTTAATTAATTCTTGACTAGTAAATTGACTTAAACTTTTTGACTCCACCTACATTTTTTTCTGGCGGCGGCCCTGGATGATAATATTATTGTTGAAGACCTTATTTTTTGCAAAAGCATTAATGTAAGAGGAAAGGCTCAAGACTTATTTTAAGTTATTGACAAGTTTATAACAGAAAATAATTTAGATTGGTAGAAGTGTATTGGACTTTGTATTGATGGCGCTTGATCAATGTCTGGCCGTTATGGTGGATTGCAAGCGCTTATTCTCAGTAAAGCACCGTATGCTATGTGAACTCATAGCAATATAGTCCATTCAAAACGCGGGTCCTGGGTGCCCAATTTCGCTGCAAGTGGAGACTACCTTCAGGATACCTTTTTTGGATCGCTGATTCCGAATTTCGGGGTCCCGCACCTCGGAAATTCTGGCATCACCCCTAAAAATGAAAAAACACCCTTTTTAGTTTTTTTAACGAAAATCTAATAAAAAAACTTATGAAAATGCTCTTTAGGCACCTAGAAAACACTCCCAGAGTACGTTTTTTGGGTCGCTGATTTCGAACTTCAGGGTTCCAAAACCCTTAAGCCCCGGCGTTACCCCTAAAAGGGCAAAAACACCCTTTTTAGGGGTTTTTAAGAATAATCTTATGAAAAATTTATAGAAAATATTTAATATTGATAAAAATTTATATTTTTCATGACATTATATTAATTTAAGCCTAAATTAAATTTTCTGGTAATTCATTGGGGGTGAAATAACCCCCAATCATCTCTTAAATATTGTACAATTAAAAAAAAAGGCAAACAAAAAAATGTTTTGCTTTTTGGCTTAAATTTTGGATTCATAGCCATTTTACAACCAAAAAAATGTTTTCCTCTCCTAAGGGATTATAAGTACCGCTCGCACCCATTTTTTAATTATAAATGGCTTTTTATTATACAATTAAAGTAAAAAGTAAAAAAATGTAAAAGTAATTATTGTAAACTAATTGTTTTTATTTTACATTAAATTAGAGAGATTTACGATTCATTTTAGTTGTTAATGGAATGATTTTTTTAATCAAAAATGAAATTGTTTTTAAAATCTAAGGCAAAATGTAAGAAATTATTATTTTTGCGTACTTTTTATTTTATCATGTTTTAGGGGTAGTCTTTCTCGTTAAAAGGGTGAAAACATTTGGTGATGCCTTTTTGTAAGCTAATTTCTTGGTATAATAAAAAAAAAGAAATAAATTATTTTAAACTCATAGTTTTACTTTTTAATTGAATGTTTTCTAAGTCTCCAAAAGGGTTGCAAGGGGTACTTATAATCCCTTGGGGGAGGGATTTTTTTTTTGGTCGTGAAATGGCGATTTATCCAAAATGTTAGGCAACAAGCTCAAATTTTTTTTTTATCTTGGGACAGTCCACGAAGGCTAATGCCTAAGTACTAACGTACCGTGGGTGTCTTCAGTGTGGTGAGAGGGAGTATGTTCACACGGGACTTAAATTTTTGGAGATTGGGAGGAGAAGTCTCCCATAGTCTTGACACTCTAGGGATGAAGGAACGAAGATAGCGGGAAGTTCGGGGCCTCTCTAACTGAACTGTAAAAGGATGCATAAAAGTTGCACTATGTGTTGCTCTGTTGGGAGCTGCCAGAGAAGGAATTATACTGGCCAACTCCTCTGAGCAGAAGCCGTGAAAATACCTATAGAAGAGCGACAGATCCCCTACAGCTCGACGGTGGGCAAGAAGAGGAAGCCTTTCTGTGAGCGAGAATGCTGAGTGTTGTAGGGGACGCCATTCCCCAGACATGAGAACAATATTCTAAAGAGGGTCTGATTTGGGATACATACAGAGTGTACAAATTGGAAGAAGAGAAATATTTTCTGGCTCGGAAGAGAAATCCAATCTTTTCTGAAGTTGCCGAAGCTATGGATAAAATGTGTTTGTGCCAGTTGAGGTTATTCTCAAAAGTAACGCCGACAAGATTAAACGACTCTTTGTTCTGCAGAACTTGGCCGCTCATATGTAAGGGATGAGCATTTGCAGACTTCTTTCGCGACAGCGAACATGACTGTGTTTTCGAGGCATTAAACTGAACAAGATTTTTGGCGCCCCAATCCAAGATAAGTTTGAGGTCTTGTGAAAGAGATATCTGCATTGACCTGCGCTTGTTTTCGAAATCAGGATTACACGGTGGCTTAAGAAATTGAATACGTAGAGTGGAGGGTACTATCGTCAGCAAAACTATGAATGGGATTGATTGTGGAAGAGAGAAGATCGTTAATGTGTAGAAGAAACAGCGTGGGTGCCAGCACTGAGCCCTGGGGCACCCCAGCATTAATTTGGTAGAAGCTGGAGGAATGACCATCTACACTAACTGATATACGTCGATTAGAAAGGAAACTGGAAAGCCAAGAGCAAAGCTTAGGTGGAAGACCGTAAGAAGGAAGTTTGTTAAGAAGCCCATCATGCCAGACCTGATCGAAAGCTTTGGATATGTCAAGAGCAACGATCTGGGATTCACCAAGAAACTCAAGGGACTTGTTCCAGTTGTGTGAGACAAAGGAAAGAAGATCAGCTGTGGATCTACTGTGACGGAATCCATATTGTCTATCATGTAAGATCTTATGTTTTTCCAGATACTTTAAGATTTGGGAATTGATGAATTTTTCCATTACTTTGCAAACAACTGAAAGAAGAGATATAGGTCTATAGTTGGAAGGGAGACTTTTGGATCCTTTTTGGGGACAGGTTGCACACGTGCAGCTTTCCAACTCTCCGGGAAAATGCCCGTGTCGTAAGAGATTCGAAAGAGGCGAGTTAAGATGGGTGCAAGCTCGGGAGCACATTTTTTAAGACGATTGCTGGTATGCCATCCAGCCCAGACGATTTTTTAGTATTTTAAAAATTATATCGGACATTTTATGAGAAACAGGGACAACTGTTGGAAGGGGAAGATTAGTAGGAGGATCAAGCGTAGAATTGGCAGTAAATTGTTTGGCAAATAGTTCGGCTTTTCCTTTGGAAGGGAGAGACAATTCCATCTTCAGAGATTAGGGTGGAAAAGAATTTGTGCAAAAGTTCTGACTAATATTTTTGGCAAAGGACCAGAAAGTTTTACTGCCATTTGAGCAAGAGAGAACTTTATCTTTTATTCGATTGTTAAAATGGTCTTTTGCTTCTGAGATGGTCTGATTATACTGATTTCTTGCTTCGATGCTAGCCTGTCGATTTTCGGGACTGGGGTTTTGAAGAAACTTTTTGTGGGCTTGAATTTTTAAAAGTCTGGCTTTGTCACAGGATTTTGAAAACCATGGTTTGTGATTTGAAGTTATGGGGTTCTTTTTAGTGTGGGGAATATAGGTCTCAATGCCTAGTTGAATTGTTTCGGTAATTTGTTTACATATTTCGGAAGGATCGAAAGTAGAAAGCAGGTAGGATCCCAAGGGTAGCTGGCAAAGAAATCTCTCAGACCATCCCAGTCGGCCGAATTGTAGTGCCAGACGGTTCGTGGCGGAATGCTTTCATTGTCTCAAATGAGTGGAGTAGATACGGTGACCAAACCATGGTCGGAGCGACCAAGGAGCAGTTACTGATGATTGATAGAGTTCGGGGTGGAAGTAAGAAAGAGATCTAGGTGGTTAGAATTATGGGTGGGAACCCTAGGAAAGTAGGTAGGTTCCATAATTAGATTGGTGAGCGAGTTGCTGATTGCGAAATTTTCTGCTGCTCTGCCTTGTGTATCAGTTTTGTGGATCCTAGCCAATCCTTATTATGAACATTAAAATCCCCGAGAACGATTACTTCGGCCAATGGAAACTGGGAAATAATATTGTCGATCTTTATTGAAAGGAAATCAAAGAGCTCGTTGTAGGAATTGTCGGACGGGGACCGGTATATACAGCAGATAAATTTGGTGGAAGATCTGAAAGAAAGTTTAAGCCAAAGAATATCAGGCCTACCCGATTCGGGGTTAGAAACCCTAGCACAAGCCAGGTCGTTGCGAACGTAAGCACAAACGTCGCCATGGGGTCGAAAAGATGAAATGAGTTCATAACCTGGGAAAAGGAGGTGGTTGGTTGCTGTTTTGGGACTTACTTGGGTTTCGGTAAGAAATAGTATGTGGGGTTTGGAGGATTGAAGATAATGGTGAACAGAGTTTACGTTGGAGTTAAGCCCACATATATTTGTGAAGGATATTAGACTTTTCGATGGTGGTCCCCCAAATGTACCCCTCGCCCGGAGAACCGAATGGAGAGGTATTTTACCTACGGATAACTTTTCGTTCGGGTGTGCCATCATCATTATTTCCAAATTTTAGTAGAGTGGAAAAAAAAGAGAAAGAAAAAGAAAGAAGAGGAAGAAGGAAAACTAAAAGAGGAAGAAGGAAGAGGAAGAAGAAAAAGCTCAAATGTTTTTTGTTTGCATTTTTTTTAATTGTATAATATTTTGGGGATGATGGGGGCTCGTTTTACCCCCAATTAATTACCCTAAAATTAAATTTAGGCTTAAATTACTATAATGTCATAAAAAATACAAATTTTTATCGATATTAAATAATTTCTATAAACTTTTTGTAAGATTATTCTTAAAAAACCTCTAAAAAGGTGTTTTTTACCCCTTTAAAGGTCCAAATTCGGAATCAGTGACCCAATAATCGTACCCTGGGAGTATTTTTTAGGAGCTTAAAGAGCTTTTTAATAAGTTTTTTATAAGATTTTTGTAAAAAACCTTAAAAAGTGTTTTTTGCATTTTTAGGTATGATGCCTGAACGTACCCGAAGGTAGTCTCCACTTTCAGCGAAATTGGGCACCCAGGACCCGCGTTTTGAATGGACTATTATTCATAAGGAAGCACTTGCATCGAAGTCGATAAGTAATGAATTAAATTTATTGTTAGTTATGGAACCTATTATAGACGTAGTCAACTTCATAAAAACTAGGCCGCTAAAAACCAGATTATTACTCCAGTGCAAGATGGATTTCACGTGGAAACGTCTTATTCCCTGAGGCCTGATGTAATGTATTTAATTATAATTAGGCACTTGAGGATCTGTTGCAGATCTTCAAGTATACAGTCGTCGGGACGGTAACTGAAAGAAGGTGTTGCATATAGCTAACCCATACTCTCTGCAGAACTGTACTAGGCGGTCTCCTTGTTCATTTCTGATGCCCAAATTTTATACCATATGTAATGTAATATAAAATTTCAAAGTATTTTTACAAAAAAAATCATTTGGTTATTTTCTTGGCGTTTTAGGTCCCTAGATTAATAGTATAAATTTAAAAAATCTTTTACAGAAAATTTGATCAATACTCCTGGCGAGGACGAGAAGGAGGAAGATTCAGTATAATTAAAAATATATTTATGTCATTGCTAAAACAATCTTTGGGAATATAAAATAGTTTGACTGGATTGGTTTCGATGCTGGTTTGTCGATTTTCAGTACAGGGATTTTGCAGAGCTTGGATCAGTGATGTAGAGTGTAACTCACCAAAAACACTTATGTAAAATAAGGGCCAAGTTCCTATCTGAAATCTCGATTTCTCAAAGTGCTAAGATCTAAAATTAGACCAGTTCTGTTCACAATTTTGTTCCACTCTTCCTTGACTTGTCAAATTTTTAACTGATCTGTTTGTATTAATAAATCTTCTTTTTTTATTATTATAGACAGTTTTTTCATTAATACAGACAGGGCAGGTCAGTAAAAAAGCTGCTAAGTCAAATAAGAGTGGAAGAAAATTGTGGACAAAAACTGTCTTAGGTTGTCTTAAGTTTGTTTAATTTCGAAAAGAATGACAATGACTTAAATTTATTCACGATTTTTGATGAAAATTAGTAGGATAATAAGGTACCATAAATGCATAATTATACTTTAATTAGTAATGATCATGTCAACTGAATGTTACCACACAATTAAAACGACGTTAACTGCTTTTTAAAAATATAATAGCCAAGGCTCAGTGTCGACATACTAACCATTAATAATAGTTTTGCCAAAATCGCTATTTGCACAAAAAATAATGTGCATATAGGTAAGAATACCTATAATTTAGTTTTAAGGTGGAGGTGAAATCAAACAAATATGTTACGGTTTTGAGTCGAGAATAACTGTATTTCTTCATATTTGGTTTTGTCAGGGTTGGATGGGTTCGGCCAGACCGCTGCATCATGATTCACCTTTTTTAAAATGGCTTGTAAATTGGAGATAGGTCTTACATATATTGTTGTAGCGGATTAGTTTATTAAAAAAATCTTATTTGAGGGCCAGATGACACAGCCATAGGCGTGCGCACAGTGGGTGCCGTGGGTGCTGTGGCACCCCCACTAGTCTAAAAAAGATTACTGTATTTAAAATATTAAAATTATTATTTGATAAGGTTCGTTTTAAAAATTACACGCGAACGCACCTTCTCGGAAATGAGTATGGTAAAATCAAAATAAAGATCCACAATGCGCCAAGAACGTTTAGAAAATCTCCTGGTTCCATTTGTGGAACAGAAATTAGCCGCAAATATTGATATAAGTACTGTGATAAACGAATTAAAAAAATTGTACTTTTTGAAAGAAGAATGATTTTATAATAAATAATGTATAATGTACTCGGTTTGTTATTATTTCATAAATATTTACCAAACATTTCTAAGAATTTATTCTTATTAATTTATTATTAATTAATTTTATTAATAACAATGTATTAATATCGATATATTGTTATTCATAGTTTTATTCACTTCATTATTATTATTATTATTATCTCGGCACCCACACCAGCTTTACCCTGCGCACGCCTATGGACACAGCTTGAATCCAGATCCAAGGCGGCAAACATGTTTTTGCTAGAAAAATGTATAGGTATAAAAAGAATAGAGATATGCTTCCTTTTAAAAAAGTCCGGAACATTTGTTAAATAAACAAAATGTTAAAATAACTCGAAAAAACTACTTTAATCGCTTATTACTTTACAAGTATTGGTCGTAAAGAAAAAAATGTAGAAAAAAAACAATATAAACAATAAAAATAGCAATAAACGAGAAATGACTAAAGAAGTTAGTTTTTTTACCCTCTATCTAGTGGCGTAGAAATATACCAAATTTTGTTAAAACCGGCCTAATAGTTTTTGCACAATAATTTTACATATCGATTTCGTTTAAAAAACGCCAAGTGAGTACCAGAATATGGGACTTAGGCATCTAAAGCCGGGTATTCAATTAGCGAACGTATACAGCCGCACGGCAACAAACGTATATGCCGTAAATGTACGTACAATTTGTTCGACATGCGCTCTGACATCCACATTTAACAAACGTATGCGTGTAGTGTTGTTCACCTTCGTTCCGACAATTCGTATTTCATTCATATACGTACACATTCCAAAACTGCGTGCAGCGAATTTCCTTTGATATACCGACAAGCGAGCGAAACTTTCCGCAACCAAATGCATGCGTCCGTCAATAAAATTATTTACGTCCACACTAACCGAACCTATACGTTCGCTGCTATGCGGCCGTATACGTTCGCTAAGTGAATACCCGGCTTAAATATTTTTCGCATATACTACACATCTAAATCTTTGCTAAAAATAATAATCTGATCATTTAAGCGCCCTTAGCAATTCTTTAAAGTTACGAACATTTTTTTTTTGCTTATGAACAAATTGAATATGTCCGCGAATATTCGAGAAAAAATTTTAAATATGGCTTAAAGTACAGGGTGTCCCATTTTTGACACTTTTATAGGATATCTCCGTAATTTTTAGTGCTTTAAAAAAAGTAACATGGACGTCATGTGCTCTTTTTGGGTCAAATTTAAAATGGTAAAATCAAAATTTGAAAATTTTTGCCCGTTTAAGAGATACGGGGAAAATAAAAAAATTGAAGATTTCAGAATGTCCTATATTTTCTTAGTTAAAAGAGATACAGGAAAATGTTTTATACAAAACTTTTTTATAATGTTTGTTGAATAATCTGGCGTTTTGAAAATAGATATGTATACGGGTCAGGTAAAAAGTTATCGGAGCTTACTTCATTTTTTAAATGGAACAGTCTGTATATTTTAATCTGAAAAGATAGCATATTAAATTCTTTTTTTAAATATAACACACCATGAATAATATTGGTTTTCTATGCGATTTATTTAAACTTTATTACTTTAAACCACAGTAGCCTATGAAACAAAAGCTGATATCCTGGAAACGAAACTATGTTGACAGTGTAACTGGAAAGACAATATACAATATATTTTAACATACAAATAGTAGAAAAATGGTTGGCACGAGAAAGTAAATTAAAAAACTATAAAATGGTTGAAATGAAAATATCGGGAACATCGCAAATGTTCGAAAACCCCTCCGGTGTTCATGATGTGTAATACTTTTATGTTTGCAAATGCTTCATGAATTCTTTGATCAAATTATTGTCGGGTTAAGATCACTTTTTCATAAATTTTAACACAACACTCAAAAAAAAATCTGGGGGTGTTAGATCCAAAGGTCGTGATGGCCACCTTATAGATTCATGTGTTCCTATCCAACGATTTCATAGCCGAGTCTGACGGTTTAGTCTCATTCAATACCCACAAAAAGTGCTAAACGCGTCTAAAGGAGTTTTCACTTCGATATAAGTTGAGCTACTACTATTTAAATCTTTCACAGAATATACCATTCTTACCTGATTATGGGCTTTGACAAATCCTAACACGTCTATTTCTCCATTTTCCTTATTTTCTTTATTATAAGTTTTTAATGTCGGCTTTGTAAAAAAGCTGTATGCTTTTAAATTATGATCCAATTGTCTGAATCCATTGTTTCGTTTTTCTACTTTCAGTATAAAGTGATATATTAAATTTTTCGAAATGCTGATAAGTCATTTTCACAAATTAAATTATAAAAATGAGATTGACGTTAAATGTTAATTGCAACTAGCATGTCAACATAGTTTCGTTTTTAGTTTATTAGATTTTGTTTCATAGTATACTGTAGTTTAAAGTAATAAAGTTTAAAAAAATCGCATAGAAAATCAATATCATCCATGGTGTGTTATATTTTTAAAAAGAGAATTTATTATGCAATTATCTTTTTAGATTAAAATATACAAAGTGTTTCATAAAAAAAATGAAGTTAAGTCCGATAACTTTTTCCCTGACCCCGTATACTTATTCTGAAAATACCAGATTATTTAACGATCATTATAAAAAAAACCTTTTGTATAACACATTTTTCTGTATCTCTTTCAACTAAGAAAATAAAGGGTTATTCTAAAATTGTCAATTTTTTTTCCGTCTTAAGCGAGCAAAAATTTTCAAATTTTGATTTTACCATTTTAAGTTTGACCCAGACTAAAAATTAGGAGATCCCCTGTTTTCGTCTCCCGATATAAAATAACCTTCCCATTAAAACTGTTTAGTAGCTATAAACCAAATAAAACATTAAAATTTGTTATGGCAATCACCCTGTATATGGACGGTCAAATTATCATTTTGTTTTTAAGTCGATATAATCCCAATTTACATGGAAAATTTTGAACCTACTCTTTTCAACCAATCAGAAGCTTTTATTTAAATCACTATGGCAAAAAAAATTTCCGGAAATATCATCCACTTAGATTCCGGCGAAATATACAGGGAAATTTTTTACATTTGAAACGTCAAAATATTCAAAATAATGACGCGGGGATTAAGTGCCTTATTTATGTAGAATTATTGCCATTTTTTTTACTTAAAAAGCATATTAATGCGAATATTTTTTTTATAAAAAAAAAATTTTTTATAAATTGATTTGTCAATTTTTTAAAAAATTATTTATTACTTTTAATTTTAAATAAAAAATTTTTAATAAACAAGGTTTGAACTAAATTAAGTGAGTTCAAATTTAACAAATAGTTTTCTTTTTTTTAATGGAGAATAAATAGCACTTAAAACTGAAATTTGTTTCGAATATTGTAAATGTCTATGTTTAGTAAAATTTTATAAAATATTTAAACAAGTTTATTTAAATTTTGAACTTAGATATTTTTTTAAAAATTTACTTAAAGATTTTACTAGATATTCTTGGATTCTGTAAACAGTTTTTCATCCGTGGTTTCTTCGATTTAAAGACTTTCCCATGATTTTTGATAAATGGGGAAGTTGACGATGGTATTTTTTAATTCGATTGCTTTTCGACAAATCCAAATAATTCATTTTGTTTTCTAAAGCATTTTTAGTACTATAAATTAGGTATTTTTTCTCTGTCGATTCATTTTTTTTAATAATAGATAGTACCAAAATCTATTTTTACGTAGTTGACATTTTGTAAGTCTAGCGGCCATTACTACGTTCTTTTTACTTTTTTGATGGCGTTTGATGCTTTAACGCATTAGCGAAACAAGGCATGATGGGGGCTTACTTTGTGATTTAATAATCAAAAACTGAGTTCCACTAATATTAGTAGATTAAAAGTTAAAAAAAAGATGGAAACATAAGATCCCTTTTTAAATTATTTATAAAGATTCTATGCAACTAAAGTTAGAAATTTGCATTTTATTTTACTAAGAAAAAGCTTCATTTTGAAGAATGAAAATTAAGTAGGGTACTTAAAAGTCATAATTATTAAAAGTAAATGATGTTCCATTTAATATTAGTAGATTAAAGTTGATGATGGAAATATAAGATGTCTTTAAGTTTTTTATGCTGCTATATGTAACTAAAGTTAGAATTCTGATTTTAATTACTAAGAAAAAGCTTCATTTGTTAAGCATAAAATCTTGAAGTAGAATTTATATTTTTATTCGAAATTTATACTGGTTTGCTTTCCAAATTTATCCACGAGTTTAATTAATGGAAATTTTTTTGGGTTTCACGAATTTTAGATTCTCATCCCCTTCGGCGACTGTGTATTTCAAAATATTCGTGACCTCAAAAATTTCCGGTAAAAATTTTTGGGAAACGGGGGATATACAGTGAAAGTCAACAGTCTCAATAAAGCCATTTGGGAGTTATGAATACAAAAGTAAGAATGCATTTTTTAAGGTGCTAATATTGTACACAGACTATAGAATGAATATTCGAATTCGAAGACCAGATTGCATGCGAAATTTTATATTTCCGGGTAAAGTCGTATTTGAGCTTCAGAGCCAGAACGACAGACAGGCAGACGGAATTTGTTGGCAATAACAATAATTCTCCTTTAAGATATAAGTTATCAAAAAATATTAATTAAAGAGAAATTGAATAGTAAAATAAAAAATGCGAAAGAGAGGAAAAAAGAGAGAATATTTTTCCTCCTATCATAACTTTGTTCTCATTCCACATAAAGGTATGTATATGATTTGGTATGTAAATTCACATAGGTATTCTAATTACCTGTAAAAAAATTAGGTTGTGTTAAGTGGTTTTTGAGATATTCAATGTTGTAAATTGCCCATTTTACTACTTGACTGACTCACTCACTCATTCACTGAATCATCGGTAATAGCGTATATTTAGGGGGGTATTTTAGAAGATTGCAATCTGATTAAACCTGAGTTTTTGAGGTAATAATTGTCTTAGAATTTAAAATGCAGGCAGTATTCATTAAACTCAGAAAAAAGATACTGATTAAAAGAGACATTTTAAGAGTGCATTTACGCTACACCTTAGGGGTCGGGCGAAAGGACGCGGAGACGGTGGGCGGAGACTAACAAACTCCCACTACCACAATATAGCCGCATTAAAAATATTATATTTTATTTAAGATCTTCCAAATTCGGTGTATCGATGCGATGTTGTTTCCGATTGCAAGCCTACAGGTAACTATTTTTCACTTAAATGACATAACTTACACACCATTTTAAAGGTAAGGAAATAATCTATGTCTCTGCTGTAACGGATTTTTGAAATATGAGTCGAGTTAAGAGAAAATAGCATCTAAACATAACCGATTTTAGGTGACTTTTACCTGGAAATATTAAACTAAATCCAAATTTAAAACTATTACAGCAGAAGCCTAATTTAAGTGTTTTCATATAGTTTTTGAAAATTATCTATAACTAGGACGTTTTTGAGAAAAACATTATGCCCCTAACCCCAAATTGGATCCAATTTTCGCGGCGCGAATGGACTCTAAGTTCCTATCTCGGTCTCTTAAAGTACTGTTATCTAAAATTAGACCAAGTTCTTTAACTTGGAATTTTTTTTACTGATCTGCCCGTAATAATAAAGGTTTTTTTATAAATATACAGGGCCGGATTAAACTTTTTGCCGCCCATAGCTAATATATTTTTGCCGCCCTAATATAGCAATATTTTTAGGATATTAGAACAAAAAAATTGCATTAAAAGAATGTAAACTACACGAATAATTCTTACAAAAATTTAATTAACAAATATAACAACAGTAAAACATACAGAAAGTTAAATAACAATTCTTTAAAACAAACAAATTTCATAATATAAGAACAAATATAAAATTAAATGTTAAAATAAATTATTTTTTTTAACTGTCCGGATTTTTTTATCTTTTCGTTAAATACTTTTTTTTTTTGATTAATTTACGATTACATTTTTTTAAAAATTAATCGTAAATTTGCCGTCCATAATATTTGCGGCGGTAGGCTTTAGCCTACTCAGCCTTTGCGTAAATCCACCCCTGTAAATACAGAAAGTTTTTTTCGTCAATACAGACAGATCAATAAAAAACTTTTCAAGTCAAAAAAGAACTTTATCTAATTTTAGATCCCAATACTTTAAGAGGTCAAGATTTTTGGATAGAAACTTAGTCCCTATTTTACACAAATGTTTTTGGGCAATAAGCATTTCTGAGTATATAGAATTTTTTGTATTTAAAATACCACTTAACTTAATACTTAGCAAGGACGCTGCAAAATGAAAAAATAACAATAACCAACCACTGCAGCACTGATTCCTAATTAAAAAAGGATCAGTTTAATTATAATTAATTATTAAAATGCCACAAAAGCCCATGTCATAATAATAGAAGCAAACCTGTAATTTTTTGGTACGTTTAACGCGAGGACAGCAACAAATAATGTTACTTTTGATAATTTGGATCAATCAAAACATACCGGTTGGACATCTATTTTTATAAATTTAAATACTTTAAATATGAGCCGACATAGGATATAATAAGTAAATTTTTCTGCATTAATATAAATTTATTTATTTGTATTTATTGTCATAATAAACGTTGAGCAAAAATAAAATTATTTTGCCGGTAACTTAAAAAAAAAAATAATAAACACTCAAATTATTTTTTAAAATATCTATTAACTAGTCTATCTGGCTAAAGGATCCCACAGACTATCGTTCTTTTAACCTTCTTAATCGCCGATTAAGACAGCTGGGTTAGACCATTAAAACTTTTATTTCCCTACACTTAGTTTAATTTTAAATCGTCTTAATCGCCGAAAGCTGCAGTCTTTTACCAAAAAGCGTAAATGAAGCGTGTTTATTTGTTAGATTAAAAAAACCATCTGCACCACACACTTTGTTTTTAAATGAAGACGGACGAATCGACGATTAAGATTTCAAGCACAGCCAGTTTTCAACGACGGTGTTATGTTCGATTTCCGCTCACAAAACTGACAATGTTAATCGACGCTTTTGATCGAACGATTAAAACTGCTTAAAAAGAACGAAGTCTGTGGGGGCTCCTAACGGTAGTGCGCCCGGCCAAGTTCCGGCCTGACGCACGAAGGTATATATTACACGAAAGGTTTTACCCCATTCCCCCCTATCACAACTTCGTGCCCGTTCATTAAAGGGAATGGTTGGTTCTTGTTAGTTACATAAGGTTTTTTGGCTATTTGCCGGTAATACATGTACTGAGTAGTCATTTCAGGGAATAATGAATTTCAGAGTTTGACGTAACATATACTCTAAAGTCATGTGACAACAAATTAAACCATTGTTTTTCCGGTATGGATATTTGCCAACACTGGTTTCACACTGGCCGTAACTTTTGATTTGACATCGTTTGACGGCGTTTTTGCTAAATGTAGTCTTATCTTATACAGATTTTTTTTTAATAAAAAAGTTATTCACATAAACAATAAGAAAAATCTTACGATTTAAAAAATGTTTTTCTTATATATGAGTATAGAACAAAACGTGATTTGTTTCAACTCTTACAATTTAGAAAGTACTAACTAATTTTAACCATGATTAATACTCTTGTTTGTGTATACTATACAGTTTGCCAAAATTGTGACTCTTTGAATATTAGATTCGTAGACATTCCTTGCACAGTGAATCCAGCCGTAAATAATATTTCCGAGAACTTTTGAATTTTAGATCAATTTTTAAAAATTTTACCGTAGTAAAGGTAAAATATTTTCTTTTTGTCTTGCGAATGTTATTATATGGTCAAGGAAACATCTCTTAAGTTTCCTATAATGGGCCTTTTAAAAGACAAATTCTTAATAAAGGGTTATGGGGTACGGACCTCTCACCGTTGGATCGCTGTGTGACGTACGTTAAAGCATTTGTCAGTGACGTTTCTCTCAAAAATTTATCCCCCAAAGGCCCAACCAATAACCCCCAAAATCCTCACAATTACTAGGAATTCCCCCTAAAAAATTTCATTATTTATAAAATAAATAATTAAATATTTATTTTTTTTTAAATATCGAATAATCAAACATTCAGTGTCGGAGGTCGGAGAATTTATCTTTACTTTTAAATATTTTGTTAAGTTTGTAAGTTTGGTCAGTTTGGTGTTGTGTGATTTTGAATAAGTTTTTGTTTTCCTACCTTGAATAAAGATTTTGTACAAATTCTGGAAATTTTGTCTATTATATTTTACAGTAAGTTTTTTTAGTCCCAAAATGAATTAATTGGCTTGATTGAATATCCCATTATTTACACTGATTTTGCTTAATTTAACATTTAAAAAAATATATTTAAAGTTATAAAAATCCCAAAAAAACCCTAAAAATATAGCACCCCAAAAAAATTTATCCCACTTTTTTTCCCTTAAATTTGGGGGGAAAACCCCTAAGTTGGCAACCCTGGCATTTGTACCAGGCGCAGGCTAGGGCGTTTTTAGAGCCCGGAAAACTATTCATCACTTGCAGGGCCCACAAGGCATCGCTAAAACATGACGAATAGGAAAACTTTTTAACAAATGTATTTAAGCCTACCAGATATTGAATACGTACATGTCAATATGACACTACAAAGTTTAAACAAATATAAAATGAAAACAAAAAACCAAATAATCACCACTGAGGGTTGTAAAGTCAGATGCGGTCCAGTTAAACAGTGATGGGGCTGATTATTACTTTTAATTTATTGTTTTCTTTTTTATTTAGCCGTGTCGTAGGATTTAAGGCTCAGAAATGACCTTTGAAACAACAGTGCCCACTGGAAAACTCCCGATATCCCGGTAATAATTTTATTGAAAAAAAAATTTAGTTGCCTGTTATGATGTCATTATTAATATATTTTTTACTTTTCAAAAGTACACAGCTCTCATATTAGAGAAAAATGGTGAATGAGCCAGAAAAAACACTGCATACATTTCTTTCCTAAGCCAAGTCAGTGTCGTTATTTCTCCTCGGGACAAATTAATGAGCCCGAAACTGATTAAAATTTCAATGTGTGTTATTGTTAATAAAGAAATACGGGATGATTTCATTTGCAACTTTCTGAAAACTAGAAGGAATACTTAATATAATAGGTACGAAGCACGACAGTAGTTTTTAAAAATACTTTCAAATAACCTATATTTTTGTTTTTAGACCATAATTATTTTGTCAAGGATAAGATTTAAATCACCCTGTATAAAATAAAAAAACAAATAAAATGTTTTTGTCCGGTGTATTTAAATTTTTCATCGTCAAAGTTATGCAACTTACAAAACAAAACACAGAAAATGAATTGTTGGTTGCCTCACTTTAACCGGGTGAAAAATTGTTCTCTGCTGCGCATGTTTTGAAAATGGCGATCGAATTATCTGAAAGTCGCTGTCATTTTTAAAATCTACAAAAATCTCTTGTATAAATGGCGTAAAAAGTGAATCTTGTTTCTAGTGTAAATTGTATATAGTTTCTTGTACAGTTAGTGATAATATTTTGTGTTGTGAGATCAATCATAGTGTAAAAATTGTGATCGATTATTGTGTTTGTGTACAGTGGGAAAACCTCTTACAAAGCCGACGCCGACGTACAGAACATTGAATTATTCGTATAATACGGTTTGCTGATGCTTAAGTTTTGACTCGAACTACGAAAGGTATACGCCTTTTCAGTTTTATGTGCAAATAAAAATGATAATTCGTTAATTTGCCAAGTTTTCTTTGTGTTAAATTGATTGATTGTCAAACGCCATTAATTTGTTTGTAACCGGGAATCTAAAATGTCATCCTGTAAACAACGGGCTAAGAATTCACTCCCATTTTAGTTAAATCTTTAAATAACCTTATGACAACCTTTGGTAAGGCTTGTTTTGTGGAAAAACTAAATAGATATGTTAAAAAAACACCTAAATTCCCATGGCAACGGCAGAAAAAGAACAAACATGATTTGTCAGATTTGACAGCTCCAGTTTGTTTGCCTTGTCTGGCTAAATAATTCATCAAAAATTGCGTGTAGATTATTGATTTTTACTGCTAAAGATTAGGAGTTGCTAATTTGTTCTGTTTCAACTTATTTTTTGAAGAAAACACATATTCATGAAGTCAACAGTTAACACTATAAAAAGTTGTTTATAATAACAAAGTTTATAGCAATAAACATAACCTTAAATGGTTAGCTTTTGTTCATTTCCATTTCACTTGCTTGTTTTGTATTTGTTTTATTTTAATTGTTTGCTGACAACGTATTTTCAGAAGTTGCCTGATAATTATGTTTATTTTTTATGTATGTTTCCTTATACCAATTCAGACAGAAAGTCAGATAGAATAAGTATTGGATATTTAGGGTATTTACCTCTGTGAGAGAAATATAAAAACGTTTTGAGTTTTTTAGTTGGTACCGTGCCACACACGCCTTTACTAAAAAAAATACTTAAAATCTGTGAGGGGGCTGAACCAAGTCATGTAAGTGTTTACCAAGTTAAAAACAAAATTTAATTAAAATTGATGTTTATAATAATATTCTGATTTTATAAGGTTTAATCGTTTAGTTATTAAAATTAGGTTTGTTTTCTCGATATTAAAGTTTTAAAATTGAAACAGCAACATTCAGAAAATAAATTAACCAACAAGGGTATTAGACTCGACTTGGTGGTATTAGATTAATAAGGGTGATCGGCGCTATTTAAGGGTTAAGATTATTAATCGCTAATTAATGTCGAAGTTAGTTACAATATTTTTTTGGCGATGGTTTTATTATTAAATGAAAATTTTTTTTAGATACTTTTCAGGGTGTATTTTGGTTTTTGGAAATAAATAAGGGTTATTAACTTATGATGTTGTCTATGTTAATAATACTTGCAAATAAATAATGAAAACATGGCTGGCAATACCCAAAAACCCACTTGAAAAACCCAGTGGGTTTTTGTATCAAAAACCCATTTTTATTAAGGCAAAAACTCATAACCAAAAACCCATAAGCAAAACCCAAATAAAAGAAAAAAACCTTTGTAGAATCTAGATTTTTTTTCATTTTCGGCACATTGTGCATCATAAGGAATCTCTAGAACATCTACCATAGTGCCTAGCACATTAAAGACTCTTTGATCTTCCAAGTTTTCCATTCTTAAGGTGGATTTATACCTACTGGATCTAATTCACATTTAAGTAGATATTTTTTTATTTTCCAGCACCAAACAAAAACAGATTTTTAGGTTAAATTTCATTAAGAAATTTCAACAATAGCAAAAACTCACAATAACCCAAAAACTCAAAAACCCACCAACTTGATACAAAAACCAGGGTTTTTGCCAGTCCTGGCTGAAAAAGAGTAATTTAACCATAATTAAATTAAATGGCATATTCTATTGGCAAAGTTAGTGAGCACTAAATGTATTTCCATTGGCCATTAAAAAAAATATTATCAAAAGACACAACCCACACTAGTTAATTGACTCAAAGAAATTTACTCTGTCTTAAGAATCACCTAAACAAAAACACAATTTTGCTAATTTAATTAATTATGCTAATAATATTGATAAAATGTGTCTATAAAAGAAATAAAAAGACATATTTGTTTCGTGGTTCAGCATTTTTCAGTAAATGAAACTTAAATTCTGTTAAATCTACACTCTATTTTCTAAAATTATAATAATTATTGAGATACTAACGTCGTTTTGTCATGACAGGGCAGTACTATGAACTTTTTTTTAGTACAAATAAAATAACTTTGAATTTATTTAAAGAGCAATAATTGGTTAGGATTTTTTGAAATACTTTGGATTAAAATTAATATGTTTACATGGGAATATAATTTAAAGGACAACTTGTACATTTTCTTGAGAGAATTTGGCCCATGTATACTAGTATAGTTGGATCAGTATAAGATTGAAAATTCGGTGCTCTTTGAAAAGAATAAAAAACATAAAAGTAGCTAAAAAGGTTTGATTTGAACTGGAGGCCACCTTTGCTTTTTATTTGGACTATTTTTACAGGCACATGCGGGAAGCGGCACATTATAAAAACCAAAGGCGGCCGCCAGTTTAAATTAAACCTTTTTAGCTACTTTTTGTTTTTTTTCTTTTCAAAGCGAACCGAATTTTCATTCTTATACTGATCCTACTATATATTTTCTGTTAACTACCAATATCTTCTATCTTGAAATACATGCCAATACCTACCACCTATTTTCTAAAAAAATTAAAGTAATATAGAAATTTCACCAGAGGTATAAAAATCTTTATTAATAATATATACAAATATATTTAACAATTTCATATACCGATTTACCAGTTCATTCCTTTAGTTTTCTTTTAAAGTATATTTTTGTATCTCTTAAACATAATTTTACTATAAGTATACTATATTAAAATGTAGCAATTGTTTTTGCTACATTTTAATTGATTTGAACTGGAGGCCACCTTTGCTTTTTATTTGGACTATTTTTACCGACACATGCGGGAAGCGGCACATTATAAAAACCAAAGGCGGCCGCCAGTTTAAATTAAACCTTTTTAGCTACTTTTTGTTTTTTGTTTCTTTTCAAAGCGAACCGAATTTTCATTCTTATACTGATCCTACTATATATTTTCTGTTAACTACCAATATCTTCTATCTTGAAATACATGCCAATACCTACCACCTATTTTCTAAAAAAATTAAAGTAATATAGAAATTTCACCAGAGGTATAAAAATCTGTATTAATAATATATACAAAGATATTTAACAATTTCATATACCGATTTACCAGTTCATTCCTTTAGTTTTCTTTTAAAGTATATTTTTGTATCTCTTAAACATAATTTTACTATAAGTATACTATATTAAATTGTAGCAATTGTTTTTGCTACATTTTAATTAACAGTGTTGCCAACTTTATAATGCTTCATAAACCAGAACAAAACAGGATTGTCATAAATCAAAAATGCCCTAGCTCTGACCTTGGTTTTCTAATAAAAATGGTACTCCATTATTAAATTAATTAAATTATTATTGGAACTTCCATTGAAATGAACTAGTTTTAGTAAGAAATCATCCTTTCATTTGTATTTCTCATTTAAATTATTAGTATGCATAGGTACCTCAGCTTAGCACTGAGAGATTACTATTTCTAATTACTAAACAGTTTGCTGCTAATTCTACCCTTAATCTTTCTTTTAATTTCCCTTTTAAAATTCCTTCTGTTCAGGTCAGGCAGTTCAAGGGCATTCTTTTTTTTTTAATATCAAAAAATCCTCTCGGATGGAAAGCATCTGCCACTTATCCCTCAAAAAACTTCTCCTCTACCTTCTTCCACCTAAATTTTGTTCTTGGATGGCTAAGTAGATGGTCACTGTTATAGTTTTTATCAAATTATTGATGGGTTACTCCAGGGCTCACTTAAACTTATAAGCAGCCAAGCTTTGCAGAACAAGCAGTTGTTTAACCATTATATCTGTAGCCACAGCAGTTTTAAAAAGGCTCAGGTACTGTCAAAAAAAGTTTGTTTCGTCTAATCGGTGTATGTATCCCAAACTCTAAACTCTGCATGGAATATTATTTCCATGTCTAGGAAATGCGTCCTCTTCAACACATAGCATTCTTGATTCTATCTAATCGTTTTCTCTATTAATGATCCCACTTTTATAAAAAAAAATTCTTTCTGTTGTCCACCGACAAGGTGAATTGGAATTAGCCAATATAATTCTTCACCTAGCAGCTCCCATCACATATTGCCACTTTAAGGCAATTAAATAAAACCTTTTACAGTCTATCTGGAGAAGCCTTGAACTTTCCACTTAGTTTATTTGTTTATTTCTGGAGTGTCTAGAATGTGAAACATGCTGGCTATCCTTCTCTCCAAACCTACAAATCTTGGAGTCTTATGTTAATAAACAGTCTCTTATATCATCTAAGACACCAATTTTGGGTTAGTTAAGGTTTTAAGCCTATACGAGATAAGAAAAAACGTCAATATGGGCAATTCAGTTGTATACGATGTTATATATAATTTACACAAAGTGTATTTGTTAGTTCTAAAATAATTATTTGTTAACTGTTAATTTATGAATAAGATTTGTTATCCAAAGTTAGTCTTAAATACTACCTTGCTTCATTAGATGGCCCTAACAAGATATTTCTTTTTTAGTGACACCAATGAAGTGGCTTGGTAACGGCGGAGGAGGAGCAGAGGGAGATGGTATTGTGAAAATCAACATGGACAGTGTTAACAGCGGTATGGGGGGCCCTCAGCGCACCCAAGACGACGCGGCGGTGGGCTATGTGTTTCAGAGGCCCCCCGATCCCGAATTTCCCTCTTTTGGGCCAAAACAATTGAGATGGACCCATGGGGACGATACTATTATTGAGGTAAGTTTTCAAAATACTTTTGCTTAAAGTGTTTTCATGCATAAATTTTAACTTGCTGCAATTATTTTACCTGCGCACGCGCACTTTTTAGATGTTATATACTTTTGTCATTTATACTTGTTTTTAACTGCTGACTTCTTTGCAGAATCACGATAAATGGAAGTACCCTCCAGCAGGTCAGAGTGCAGGTTCGTCTGCATCTCCGTCCATGCATGGTCCCAAAGTACCAACACCTCCGACTGGAATTCCCACTGGTGCGACACATTACGGAGCAGCTTTACCGTCGTCTTTGTACGATCTAGGGCATAGGTAAGAACATGGTTTCATTTTGAAAGAGAGTAACGGACGGCAACGTCGGCAAAAGTGTTTTTTTTTTCAATTCAATTCAATTTCAATTTATTAAAAAGCAGATTATGCTGTATAACAATTGATACCTAAAGCTATGAGTCTGTATAAAACTTAACATAAAACTTAAAAACATAAAACAAAAATTAAATGTACAAATAATGCTGCAGCACACTCAAGACAAACTACATAATAAAATCAAGTACAATAGTTTTGCTTAGGAACTCCTCGTAGTTGTGATCGGCACATCGTCCTATATAATTTCTCAGGTTTCTTTTAAATTTCCTTGTCCTCCAATGCTTGTTAATGTCGTTGGTTGTTTGTTGTAAAACATTTTTCCTTTATGACAGAGAGAACTAAAGAATGTCATATTATTATTAGTCACGCGATCTACTGCTCAAATAGGTGCGCTAACGCGAGGATGAAAGAATAAGTGCCTTTATTAAGAATACTGAGAATTTGAAGAATGGACTTGCTCTGAAAGTACATTTGAGAACAATGTTTCGGAGTCTAAAGGTCATACCAATAAAGTTGATTGATGTTTTGAAATCTGAAGATCATAAGAGGAAAGAAATTGAGGAACATAATTTAACAAGTTACAAGAAGTGAACTGGACAAGTTAAAGAAGCAGAAAACAAGAAAAAAAATGTGAGTCATGTGCTATCAAGGATAATCAAGTTCAAGAATTTAAAATGCAGCTTAAAGAACTAACCATTAGCAGAAAAATTTGAAAAAGGGGTTGACTACATGTAAAAACGAAAACCTTAAACCTTTCATTGAATTTCATAGATGAAAAGTGCAAGATGATGATGTTGAGAGTGTGGATCATAAAATTTAAACTTTCAGCGCATTGAGTAACAAAAAGTTCACACAAACTAAAAATTGTCAAACTCATATGCATTGCTGTCCTTAAGCAAGCCATTGTTATTCCTAGTTTTAAAAAGGGTGACCGTAATGATCTCAGGAACTACAGGCCTTTCTCTTTGCTACTGGCCTCTCAAATGTGTGATATCTTCGAGGGTAACAGGCTGCTTTTGGTATAGTAGTTTGGCTTGCGTGAAGGACTTCACACATCTTTCAGGATTCTGGATCTGGTGTCTATTATTCGCATGGCATTTCAGGGCCAAGAATTTGTGTCTAGCAGTTTCTTTGACTTGATCAAAGCTTTCGATTGTGTCTCGCACCAAATACTTGTGCAAAAACTAAAACTTTACAACATTAATGACAATACCATATCCCTATTGAGTCTGTCTAGTTGTTTATATATGTTTAGCTTTTTACCTTTATTTTTTCTGTGAAGTAATATAACACTATTTAAATATGAAATAATATCAATCTAAAATTTGTGATTTCCCAGCTTGAAATATAGAAAGAAAAGATTTTAAGTCAAATCACCATAAATACAAAATCTTTCCTTACAACCCAAAAACTTCAATATTAATTCTGTCCATTAACTATTAAGGATTCAATAAATTAACTGTATTTATGTTATAAAAATTACTATCTTAAATCAGTGTTTGATTGGAGACCAAATTCTTTTTATATTTTTTACAGCAAGCAGCATATGCCTCAGTTAGCCCCAGAGCAGCTTATTTACATGCCCCCCGGGGGTCATCAGCTGGCAGCTCCTGGTCCGGGAGGGCTGTCTTTGCACCACCATTATTTGCAGCAGCAATCTTTGGCAGCGGTTCAAGCGGCCCAGCAGCAGTCATTGAGGCAAGTCCAACAACAGCAACATCAGGTAAGTGTTCGTTAGACTTTATAGCAATTTTGATCAGTTAACAAAATTGGAGTATAGAATTTGTAAATGAATGTGTCAAAATAATAGTCGAGGTGTAAAGTAAATGTTCCATAAGTGCTATTGCAGTTAGTGAAGCTTGTTCTTCACAAGTTTGTCATATATGCTCTGTATGCCTCTAAAGAGTGTTGTTTTTTATTTAATATACAGGGTGTTCGAAAAGTCCCAGTCCAAATTTTAAGCGAGGTGATTCCTCATTAAAATATAAAAAAAGTTTTTATAAATATGGTCTTTAAAAATGCACAGTTACTAAGATACAGGTTGTTAGCTTTTTTAAAATAATAGGCTTTTTGTAATTATCTTAAATACCTGTAGCCGATTTTTTGAAATTTGTCTTTGTTATTTCTATTAATAAGGATCCAATTTAGGCCTAATTAAATTAAAATTATTAAGTACAGTGGCGTCTCAAGGGCCACATTATTGAAAATAATGGTGAAAAAATGTATGTCACTGACTTTTAAAAAAGTATATATTTTTTTTAGATTAAGCAATTAAAATATAACTTTTTTGTCTTTTGAATTTTCGTCGTATATTTCTTTGTTAAGCGGGATAGCCGCTGTGACGGCTGAAAAAGTGAGTGTTGTTCGGGTTTTTTTTTTTGATGGGGATAATTAAGGAATTTGGGATTGAGTTTTCTTTAATTTATTAAGTGCAGATTAAACATAGTTTTTACAATTTTTATTAAAAATAGTAAAAAGTTACATAGTTATAATCGATACCAGAAAGTAATAAAAAAAAATTCACCTTCACAACAACATTGATTTCTCGAAAACGGTTATCTAAAAAAAATATCAGAGTTTATTATAATTTGTATGACTGTTGTTATGGTTGCACGTAGCCGATTTTTTTTATTTTACTTTTTCACAAAATGGCGATCAATTGAATATTTTTTTAATTTTTTCGCCTATTTTTTTTGGATTCAAGCCATCTTAAAAAAGTAAAAAACCAAAATTTTTGAAATCGGCTACGTGCAACGATAACTACATTCATACAGATTATAATAACCTCTGATTTTTTTTAGATAACCCGTTTTCGAGAAATCAATGTAGTTGTGGAGGTTTTTTTACTTTACGGTATCGTTTATAACTATGTAACTATTTAATATTTTTTAATAAAAATTTGTAAAAAATATATTTAATGAGCACTTAATAAATAAAAAAAACGATCCTCAAATTCCTTAATTAACCCAGTCAAAAAAACTCCCGAACATCACTCATTTTTTCGGCCGTCACAGTGGCCATCGCCCTTAACTAGACAGAAAAAAGCATTTTTATACAGTATTTTTAAGTAATTTTCGGGGTAATACCACGAGTGCTTAAAAATTATCGATAATTTTTATGAAAGCTTGTTATTTATAATTCCACGAATAAAAATTATCTGGTTAATTTTCATGCACTAGCGGTATTTAGGGAGAATATTTCTAGAATGGAGAAATATGAGAATATTATACTATTAAAATGGTTTTTTTTTCATACAATTTTCCATTTCATGCAACAATATTTAAAACTTTAACTGAAATTGTTTTTTTAATTACTTTATCTATTTCTTTATCATGTACATGACCAAATCGACTCATTTTGACTGATTTCGGCGTTTCTAATTGACAATATAAACAAACAGGTTCGATTGTTCTGTGTTTGTAAGTAAATGGAAATACCACGTTGTCTAGGCAACGTGGAATTTCCGCTGAAATTTTTTGATTTTTAACGTGTCTTATGGGAAAATTTAAACATGAATGAAATATTCAGTGAAATTTTTCACCAATATTCCTGGAATATTTAAAAACATTTATTTGTAATAAAAAATGGACATGCGATAAAATTGTTTTTATTTTTATCACACAAACGAAGCAAGATACGACGAAAGTTTGGTATTGGTTTTAAAAATACATGAAATAAGGCTTGTAAATATATAACATCGTAATTGTGTGGAAAATTGCGAAATATTTTAACAGTGTACTTATGCCTATAAATATTGATTTTTGAAGTAAAATAAAGAGTAATAAACAACATTTTTGCAACAAAAAAATATTATGCTAGATTAGGTAAAATAATTAATACAGAGGGACTTTAAGAACAGGACAAAAAATGAAAATTATCGTAGAATGATAATGATTAAATTTTACATGGGTAAAAAATATAAAACAAAACAACTTTGTTAAATACATTTTTTAAAATTTTTGGTAAATAAGCGCACATTTCGGCATTTCATCATTTTAATTTTGACAGAAAAAACAAGGCTTATGACATACCCCGAATGTATTTTTTATGACCTTTGGGAAAACACCAAAGCAGTTTTGGTAAAAACATCAAGGATGTTTATTTTAGTTTGTTAAATATTACAAATTCAGAATACATAATGCTAGCCTATTGTTTTAGTGTGTAAACTGTCTAGCCAAACGGTTAATAAAATGTCAATTAAAGTGATTTATTTGTGCAATAGTTGCATTTTAAAATTCAACAAAAACGGTGTTAATTAAATTAAGTATTTAAATAAATAATTATTTAATTGGTTTTTATTTAAACCTTTTAATTATTATGTGCCAAAAGTGTTATTAAACTTTCGACAACCTTGTCGCTTTTTTTATAGTGTTAATAGAGGTTTTTAGCATCTTCAAGTGTTTCCAAAGTACAGATTTTAGGAAATTGTCCTTTGTAAAATAAGCAGGGGCTGTAAAGTTTTATTTTTGTGTTAAAAAAAAGAAAGAGATAATTATAAAAGACGTTTTAAAGCGATACTATGTTTCCTTTTTTTACACCTGTAGGTACACCTCTATCTTCTCTGTTTACTACATTTTTAATTAGACCTATAACTATTATTGATTGCTTGGGGTGTTTTTACAGTTTGAACAGTGCTATTTTTATTGCTGGGACCCGGCTATTTTGGTTAATTATCTAGTGATTCTCTTTACATTATCTAGATGTTTGAAAATAAGGAAATAAATATAAAACCATATCCAAAACTCCATTGTTTTAGATGTGCTACCTGAAATTATCGTCATAAAATTTTTTTAGGTGTTTGTTCGTTATTTTTGTAAGGGTTTAAACAAATAATTTAAATCAGATAAGGTTTTATTTTTTTTACATAAGATTCTTTAAAGAACCTTATTAACATATGACCATGAGACCCTGTCACAACCTATTTTGCAAAAAGGCACTATTCACTCCTGATCAGAAATAATCGCTTCAGTTTTAATAGGGGTTAGAATTTTTTTTAAATCACGATTTTTTGAATTTTTATTTTTTTTGCATAGAAAATACAAGTTGTTGTTTTTAAGACTTTTTACTGCCAAGTACTACATTTATTTAAGATATTTTTGCTTAAAATCGTCAATATTATATAATCTATTTGTACATATTTCGCGAAAATGCAAAATACTAGTGTTAAAAAACCGGCTCTTTTTAAATCTGGAAAAAAAAACAAAAAAAAACGTTTTTTTCCAAAAAAACGATCAATTAGGAAAAATTAAGATTTTTTAATTGTACTTAATTACATTAATAAACCTTTTCGGTGATTTTTTGTGCTTATTTTTTAGTATTATTTTTTGTATCGGTTTATATAAATTTCTAGTCATATTGCCAACCTGCCAATGTGATGCAACAATATATTTAGACGAAGAAAGTTTTGATAGTGAGAGTTTTAAGGGTAATAACTGATAACGAAACATTTGAATAAGTTTTAGGTGTGTTTATATGTTTCATTACGTTTTTAATCATTAAGACATCATTTTTAAACTTTTGGATTGTTGTTTATGTGATGCTTTACTTATTTTACAGGGTTTGATAATGTTTTGTTCACTTTTGTGAACATTTTGTTAATAAAGATTAAAATATAATTGGAACTAGAATTTTTCCATATTTTGGGTTTTTTATTATCTCTTGAAAAAAAAAACGGAAAAAAACGATTTTTTTCCTGAAAAAAAAAACAGTTTTTTTCCGAGGCGTTAAAACACTACAAAATACTGGGCAGCGCTGTCTTCCAAGTTCCTGTTAGAACAAGAAAAGTCGCCACCAATGGCACCAATAGTTCAGGTTTGATTTCAAAAGTGTAAAATCGGGACAACGCGGTTTTGCAAATTACCGTTAAAACAAGAAAAGGCACCACCGACTAGGAACCAAAAAACAGTGAATTAGTTTTTTTTGTACAAATACTACAATTAGTTAAATATAATAATTGCAATAGTTTAGGTGTTTTTTAAAGTTGTTAGATTTTTTTTTATTCTACCGTTCTTAATAATATGTTTTTTGTACTAAAATATTTTCATAAAATATTTTAGCGTACTCTGGTAGCTATAAGGATATTAAAATTATTAAAGTGTGTTGTTAATGGTACAAAGAGTATAGCGGGATAAACATGGGTCAGATGCCCCTCGGAAGTTAGTTAATATTTTTATCATGAAATCACCTTCTTAAGAGAAACATTTCTCTAAGTTATTTCACGTCTGCACACGTTATTTTCTCGAATACAATAATTATTTGAATTTCGAAAAAACAAATTGTTTTCTCCTATGATAAATACGCCAAGAAAATATTCAACTAAAACTAGCCACTTTTTAGTCTTTGCAGCGATTTATATATTAAAATATCGCAAAATAAAAAAAAATCAAAAATTAAAATGTCACGTATTTTAACAGTCACTATCAGAATTTTTTTTAATATATATGACCTTTACTATGCTCTACAACATATATTTTTTTTTCAATTTTTTTCTTATGGTAGAACAGTGTTAAAAATTATCAGGGCAGGTGAACGGGAAGTAATGGAGGGAAGCAAAGTAGGTCCTTTAAAAAAATTAATCGAATAAAAATTTTCTGATAAGCATTTTTTTCTTAAAGGATCTACTTTGTTTCCCCTTTCCACTTTCCCATTTTGCCCTATATGGATAGAAATATATATTTTTTTAACAATGTTTTGTACTTTGAAAAATTATGTTATAAAGTAGTTAATAATATAATAAACGTAATATTTTTCCAAAATACGTTTTGGTTTTTTATTTTTAAAAAAAAATATGGAAATTAAAGCAATATTTTAATATACAAGGTTACAAAATAAAAATAGTCATTTCAAATTCCTGTAAACATAGTAAAGCGATCCAAAAATAATCAGTTTAAAAAGTTAAGAATTAGAGGGTTGCAAAAGGCACCCGTATGAAATAAACACGCTGTAAAATTTTTTTTATTTAAAAAAATGTTTCTTATTTTCCAAATAAAATTTTTCATATAAAATTTTTAAATAAATATTTGGCGGTTTTGGTATGACTAGAAGATTTAAAATAATCATTTAATCTAAAAATTATAGCGGGAAAACATTAATGTCCTAATTATTATATTTTTATAAATCCCATTTTTAATTGTTCGGTTTTATTACACTATTTTTGAATAAATAATTGTTTTGATTACAAAGGTTTTAGCAAAATTGAATACATTTTTTGATATGATTCCTAAAAAATTACGGACATTTGGTTTTAATTTATATTTTGCAAATATTTAAAAATAATAAATCAACAATTTGACATCAACAATATTATTTAATTTTTAATAAACCTTATTTTTTTAAATTTTTGCAGTAAAACAGTAGTTAGATTTTTATAATTTTTGAAAAATTACAAATTTATTAAAAATAAATGCAATTTTAAGAAACATTTTCTTAAAGAAGGCTCGCCCATTTTATAAAAACTTTAATGTTTAAGAATGGGCATATACCTGATAGTTTGACTTATTTTCATTTTAATTTCCATTTTAATAAAATCACTGCAAAGACTCAACGGTGTTTTGTTTAATACTTCTTTGGCGTATCTAACGTTTGCAAAAAAGAGCAAAAAAATTTGTCATAAGAATTTTGAAAATTATTTTATTGAAACTAGCCTGAAAGTTTGATAACTTAAGAAATGTTTTTTAAGAAGTGATTTCATGGTAAAAATATCAACCTAACTTTCCCGAGGGGCATCTGACCCATCCTTATCCTGCTATACTCTTTTTGAAAATAAACAAATACTTATAATTTAGATATTTTCTTGCTTTAAATTATTTTTTTAAACTTGATTTAAATTATCTAATTAAATCCTTTCAACCCTGAGTTTTAACATCGACAGTTCATAATAAACACTGTCAAATGCCATGGACAAGTCAGTATAATCGTGTCAATTGGACAGCCGGCCTCGAGACAATTAATTAGAAAGTATTGATATATTCCATGATTTTTAGAGGTAGATCTACCTTGAAAAAATGACATCCAAAAGCATCGCCAAAATGGATTTAAATATCTATGGTATTATTGGCAGCCTCTGTAGTTCTCAATAATTATAATTGGATTTCCTGCTTCAAAATTTGAAAATAAGTTTAAAAAATAATCATTTATTATTTAAATATCAATTTTACTTTAAAGTTAGTATAAATCTATCCATTAATAGAATTTCCAAAGTTCAGCAAAACTTTTTAAAAATGTTTTTCACTTTAAAAGTAGTTTTCAAATACACCTGTCCGGCCACTGGATAGTAAATATCTAGACATATATATCAATCGAGTTTATCGACGGGATACTTGTTAATAATAAAAAACTTTCCGAAAAGTTGTGCACTGTTGGGTCATAAATACTTTCGAACTTTAAAATTTTTAACTTATAAATATAGATAGATGATACTTTGGCGAACTTTACCTTTATGCTTTAATGTACTAGATTTTTCAAGTCTTGTCGTTTCTTTAAAAAAACATCATTTTATGGATTAAAATATATTTATTTATTTCTAATATTCAATACTAGCTTTTCGCCCTCGTGGACTACACGACTTTGGCTGTTTTGTTTTATTCCCGTTCTCGCAGGAAAATTTCATACACTCTATACGTGCGACAATAACTTCTGCCCTCACATGTCTTGCCGTTTGGGTAGCCATACTTTATTATTGCTTCCCCCTCCCCCTTCCACTTCGTCGCATCCCATCACGCTTCCGGCGCTCCGTCTTCCGTCACACATCTTGCAGTGTACCTCGCGTCGTGCGATTGACCATTTGTTTATTGCAATAAAAAATGTCTGTATTAGTAAAAAAAGAACATTCATTAATACAGACAGATCAGTAAAAATCTTGCCAAGTCGAAAAAAATTAAACAAAATTCTGAAAGAACTTGGAGTATTTTAAATTTCAGTAATTTAAGAGGCCGATATTTTTAAATAAGAACTTGGCCATTATTTTACATAAGTGTTTTTGTGGATATCAGTTTTAAGGGGGTATTCTAGTTTAGAACCCGAATATTGGGCGTTTTTTAATGGTCGATTAAAACAACAATTAATATTTTAAGTATCATATCATTTTTTAACATATATTTATTTATATTTTAATAATTTACAAAAAAATAAAAGTAGAGGGTAAAAAAAAGGCGAGTCCATCTTGTCACGATTCCCACCCTTCTGGTCATCTGAATAATAAAAAAGGTAGAATCTGTATCACTACTGTTATTAGGGTAGGAACCAGTAAAAAAAAAAAATCGCGAAATGGCGGTAGGTTTTTTTTTAACTTTTCAAAATGTTTTAAAAATAGTAAAAATTGATAATTTTGATTTTTTTGTTGGTTTCTGCCATAGAGGGGTCTATAAAAAAAATTCATGCTTTCTTTCAAGAAAATCAGTCAATTAGGACTTGAGCTTTACTGACAAACGTTTCGAAAAAAGTAGTTTCGAGAAAAATGCGTTTAAAGTTTTAAGTTTTAGGCAGTCTACAGATAGAACAATACATATAACTTACATTTTTTGAATTGAATATTTAAAAAGGGGGGTAAGGTTAATTCGTGCAGAAAGAGGCACAGTTTTACAAATTTTTTAGACGACACAGTTAAAATCTATTTATTAAAACTAGTGCTACATTAAAGTATAACATTCGAAGAATATGAAGTAAAATTTTTATGAAAAAATATTAAAAAATACGGCAATGGCAGCAATTATTTGGAAGAGTAAGAATTTCGGTGCCCCTCATAACTAGGTGCTGGATCATCTAAAGTCAAAAAAACAAACTTTTTTCGTTAGATAATCTCTTTCCCCAGGTAACGTTGGAAGGGTTTTTCGGAATTTTAATTTTTTACTTTTTGGGAACACTTTGAAGGGAAAAATGTGTTTTTTCGAAAAAAAATTGTAACAAATTTAAAAAAAAAAACTCTCCAGTGTTACCTCTAAAATTGTGTACAGAAATAGTGTTTAAAATTTTAAAAGAATCGTTGCAGTAGTTTTGAAGTTATGAGGGGTACCGACTTTGAAAACGTGAGTTGTAGAAAAAGCGCTTTAAAGTTTTCAACACTAAAAAATTTGGTAAATAAACGTGCATAAACTAGTTTTATTTACTACCATGCTTGTAATAATGACATTTAATCTATCTTTAAAAGGTGGAAAGTTGACGTTTTTGACTTCTACTTTCCACCCGGGTGGAAAGTGCTCACTTTCCACCCGGTTGGAAAGTAATTTTTTTTTGGAATTTCATTGAATATTGATATTTCAAAATGGTATAGTGATACACGAACATACGCATTCTAATAATAATAATAATATTCTCGATTTTCTGGTGGACTAGCAGCAAACTTAAATTTCTCATCTGATAACATTTTTTTTTGATATGCGAAATTAAAACAAATTACTATTCAAATTTAAAGCTCTATCTTACACAGTATGCAGGACCGTATCTAGGTATGGCTGCGCCCTTGGCGCAGCTTAACATTTGCGCCACTTCCACGCACCGGAAGATTTGGGGAGTATGGAAAACCCCCCAATGAAAACGGAGAATTTATCAAAAAAAAAAAAAAAAATACAAAATTAAAGTGCAAAGTTGTAGGTTTAATTTATTTTTCATCCGAAAATTTCGTTTTTTAAAATACCAATTATGTGGTAAAATTTGTGTTAAATTCGATATTTGCTTTATATAAAAATGTTAGCCTATTATTTGAAAAAGACATTATTTACATAAAACAACTGTTTGTATCTAACTGAAAGAAGTGGAAAGGACTATGTAATTAACTACACATCCTTATTTGCAGATGATTAAATTTAAGATAAATTTTCTCTACAATAAAATCATAGTTACAAAAATACTGTGCATAGCAGGCCTACTAAAACGTAAACATTTATAATTTAATAAATTATGCAACAAAATATTCGATTAAAAACTTATATTACATGTATTTACATAAACTATTTGAAATCTTTGGTATGAAACATGTAAAAAAGATTTTAAAACATATATAATATTTTACATTTATATAGGTACATCAAAATAAAACTAATTAAAGATTTTAATTTTTTGCAAGGTGCAGTGGTAGTAAAAAGAACTAGTGCTACCTTTTTGTTTATAAAATACCAATTTATCCGCAGCTTAAATATTTAAAAAAAAAAACAGAGCTTGATTCTTGCTGTAGGTATCAGGATAAATTGATAAATATATTTTATTGAATGTTTCACTCAAGTATAAATTTTCACTTATAATATCCCTAGTGCATAAATTATTACCGGAAATTTTTTTGAGGTCACGAATATTTTGAAAATTATTCTTAAAATATTCGTGACCGAAAAAAATTTCCGATAAGTAATTTAAGCTCGTGGGATATTCGGTAAAAAATTTTGAACCAGTATAAATTTCGAATAAAAATATAAATTCTACTTCAAGATTTTATGCTTAACAAAATGAAGCTTTTTCTTAGTAAATTAAAATGCAAATTCCTAACTTTAGTTACATATAACCTTTATAAATAACTTAAAGACATCTTATAATTCCATCTTTTATCAACTTTAATCTACTAATATTAGTGGAACATCATTTACTTTTGATAATTATGACTTTTAATACCCTACTTCAAGATTTTATGCTTAACAAAATGAAGCTTTTTTCTTAGTAAAATAAAATGCAAATTTCTAACTTTAGTTGCATAGAATCTTTATAAATAATTTAAAGGCATCTTATATTTCCATCTTTTATTAACTTTAATCTACTAATATTAGTGGAACATCAGTTACTTTTGATTATTAGTCTGAAGTAAGCCCTATCTATGTCTTGTTTCGCTGAACGTCTAGGCGGCCATGAAATGTAAAAAGAACGTAGTAATGGCCGCTAGACTTACAAAATGTCAACTACGTAAAAAATAGATTATTAGGTACTATCTAATTATTAAAAACTGAATCGACAACAGAAAAAGTATACCTAGTGTATAGTATAAAAATGGCTTTAGACTTAACAAAATACGGATTGTGTAGTTTGTGCAAAGAATATTCAGGCATTAAAAAATACCATCGTCAGCTTCCCTATTTATCAAAATGCATTGAAGATCTTAACTACGAAGAAACCACGGATGAAAAACTGTTTACAAGAATCCAAGAATATCTAGTAAAATCTTCAAGTAAATTTAATAAAATATCTAAATTCAAATTAAATAAACTTGTGTCTAAATATTTTATATATTTTACTAAACATAGACATTTACAATATTCCGAGCAAATTTCAGTTTTAAGTCCTATTTCTTCTCCATTAAAACGAGAAAACTTTTTGTTAGAATTTGAACATCACTTAAATTTAGTTACAAACATTTGTTATTAAATTTCTTATTTAGTATTAATGTAATAAATAATTTTTTAAACATTTGACAAATCAAATTTGCATAAATTTTTATTTTTATAAGCAAAAATATTCACATTAATATGCTTTTTTAAGTAAAAAAATGGTAATAATTCTACATAAATAAGGCACTGTAATTCCCGCGTCATTATTTTGAATATTTTGACTTTCAAATGTGACAGGGAAATTTCCAGTGTAATTTCGCCGGAAGTGCTAGTGGATGAATATTTCCGGAAATTTTTGTCGTTGCCATGGAGATGATTGTAAATAAAAGCTTCTGATTGGTTGGAAAGAGTAGGTTCAAAATTTTCCATAAAACACGTTAAATATCAAAAAATTGCAGCGGAAATTTCACGTTGCCTAAACAACGTGGTATTTCCACTTACTTACAAACAGAACAATTGAACCTGTTTGTATTGTCAATTAGAAACGTCAAAATCAGTCAAAATGAGTCGATTTTGTCATTTACACGATGAAGAAATAGATAAAGTAATTAAAAAAACGATTTCAGTTATGGTTTTAATTATGTTGCATGAAATTTTAAATTGTATGACAAAAAAACCATTTTAATAATATAATACTCCCATATTTCTCATTCTAGAAATATTCTCCCTAAATACCGCTCGTTGCTAAAAATTAACCAGATAATTTTTATTCAAGCTTGTTATTTATTATAATTCCACTCGTTTTTTGAACTCGTGGAATTATAAAAAACAAGCTTTGATAAAAATTATTGGTAATTTTTAAGCACTCGTGGTATTACCCCCGATAATTCATACATTTATTCAGTCTTAATATATTAAAAATAATTAAAAGTATCTAAGCTGAACATTGTTGTAATTTATGTATTTGATTTATTTTGTCAATAAAAAAATAATATTTATAATAATATGACCACGGTACTAGTCCTTTGGCAGGACCCTTTTGAGCATGCCACCAGAGGTCCATGGGTTTTTGTAACGGTATCCGAGGTCTTTTGGGTCGCTGATCACGAAAAAAATGGTTTTAGAGGCTTAAAGTGGTCCAATTTTTTTATTCACAGTTTTTTTTGTAATTTTCCCTTACGAATCGTTATTTTATGAAAAAATAATTCAAACAAAAGTTGTAGAGAACTTAATTATAAACATTTTCCATTTTTTTTGTGACTTTTCTGTACGTCAAGTAATCGACTGGAAGATGTTGATGCGCGGCTATTTCCTAACTCTTTTGCTGTTTTTATAGACTATATCGCGATTTCCGCCTATTTAAAAAAAAGAACTATTAACAAAAAAGTTGTCGATAATTTAGTTGGCAGTTTTTGACGTATTTCTCCCACCTATGAATCCTTTACAGTTCAAATAAACATTCAAAGCACGACAATACAGACAATTAATAGAAAAAATAATAAAAAATTCATGGTCGATTTTGCGCCCACCAGGTAGCTGCGCCCTTGGCGGGCGCCCATCTCGCCACCGCTTAAATACGGCCCTGACAGTATGTATTGACAACCCGTTACCATGACAATGATACAAATTGCGAAGCACGGCCGCCTAATAAAATTATTACCGTATCAATTTTCATAATTTCAATTTAAAATAATAGGAAATGAATAAAGTGGTTGTAAATAAAATAGCATACAAACCTCGGTGGAAAGTTTCATTTCTGTCTCGAGAAGTATAGTGGACCTCGGCTGCGCCTCGGTCTACTAACGCATCTCTCGACAGAAATAAAACACTTTCCACCTGGGTATGTAATATACTATTATCGGCTTACCGCTGTATCTTCGTTAGTTTTGTTTGGATCTTTCGCAAATTTTTACACAATATTCTAAAAAGATTCTCCATTCAGAAAATCAAAATAAAAAAGAATGCAAAAAAAAGTTCTTCCTTCTTTTGAAGCTCGAAACTCAGAACGTTTGATTCTACCTTCATTGCGCCTAAAAAAACTTTAGCTATAACTTTTAAAATAAGTCGAATTTCGAAAAATCTTCTTAAGGAGATATTCTTGAATATCTAAAGTATCGAAATATGAAAAAAAACGATATTTTTTTAATCTTTCTAGACTAGGATACCCCCTTAATACAAATGTTTAAATCTAGTATCGTAAGTTACAATAAATAAAAGTTTTTTAAAATAAATTTCAGTGTTTTAATTTTATGAGCTTAAGATAAATACTCTAAAAATTGTTTACTATTTACACTGACGGTGTTAATCATGTAACATGTCAAATAAATCAATCAACGGTATATGAATATGTCGAATCGAAACGATCAACATTTAAGGTTTCTATAGAAAATTAATATTTCTCTCTATTAAAATTATTTTCAATTAGAAGTTAATGATATTGCAAGACGAGAACATAATAATAAACGTGATAGATATGAAATTACTCCTAAGATTATGAAACTGTTAGCGACCACAGACGTCAGGACCTAACGTACGACGGGTTGCGCAAGTCTCGTTTGTTCAGTGTAAAAATTAAGCCAAATCTTGTGCAATAAATTGTGACAAAGTCTGTTTGACATCATTCAATTTTTAATAAAATTTCTGCGCGCATAAATGCTAGGAGGTCAAAATTAATGGGAGCTTTGTTAAATGCTGTTTGAAACGACAACATTTTTTTGATAAAATTTATTACACACCCAGTTGCATTACTAAGTAATTTTCAGGAACTTGACTTTTTTGATAAAAAAATCTCTTCACTGTTTAGCCTTTTTTACCAATTATTTTGTGGTCCCCAGCGATTAATTGTCTATTTTGGTGTTACCAAAACCAAAATTCAAAATTTTAAATCATGACACGAGAATTTACTGAAGTAAATGGGTGTAATTTGTCGGAAGTTGATTTGTTGATGCTAGACGAGTTTCTTGCATTGAACAAAGATTTCTGTTCAGCAGATTTCAAAATTTGAAAACTTCCATGGTTTTTATTTAGCAGTCATAAATCTCCCAATTAGGACGGTAGCAACAAAAAACCCATAAAATATCCTAAGTAAACAATCCATAAAACCTTTCTTTGGCCGGGCTTTGTTGTTCATGTTCAAGAACCATTCTTTATGTTTAATGGGTTAATCGAAAAATTACTTGAATATAAGCTTTTTCTAAAACAAAGCAATAATTCTCACTAAATTATTTTGTTAAAAGGTTATCAATACGAAAAGATTTGTGTTTATAGATTTTTTTAGTATTTGGAACAAATCAGTATTAACACAGGCCCACAAAAAAAAGTGGTGTGTGTTTGTTGGGTTTTGAACCAGGATTTTCTGGAGTATTTTTGGAGGTCAAACAGCAAATAATCGGAAAAGGCGTAATTTCAGATATTAGTGATTTTTTTTAATTTAAAACGTCAATATCTTAAAAACTATAAAATATATACGAAACTTTATATGACATAAACTATATATTTTTACAAGACCTTTAATTTAAGTTAATAACCTATGCAATATTTTTCGAGTTATAATCAAAAACCGTATTTTCAGGTTTTGAAATTTAAAACATTTTTATTTTTGTTTTTTTTTTCTGATTTGGAATTTAAATGGATAAAATAAGTGATTTATAATAATAAAAAAAAAAATCACATTATTAAAAAAATATATTTTTTTTCCTATTTTGGACTCAATTTTTTTGTCGAAGTTACAATTTTGTTTAAATCTCCTTTAATATTTATCTTATCAAATATGTTTATGTAACTTTTTATAGACAATTTGGAAAGCTTTATTATTGTTTCATTTAATTTTTTGTATCTTCTATTGTTTATATAGTCGTAGTACAAACATCCGTGGTAGTAGGTTTCTGCCGGTAAATGTACCGTATCGGCTTTTTGGGTTTTTCTCGATTTCTTGCTGTCTGACCCCCAATTCTGACTCAGATTCGTGTTCAGCAAAAAAAAATACACCAGAAAATCTTAGTCTGACACGCAGCACACACCACTTTTTTTGTGGACCTGTGAACATCAAAAAGTTAAGAAATAACAGTAGGTTAACTTTTTTAAAAAGGAAACACCCTGTATATTTTTATTTAGAATGAAAGGTCTATTCATCTTTATTTCAAAAATATCTAGTTTGCTGGCATTTCCCTCAGCCGTTTTGAAAATATTCAAGTTTTTAATTAAACATTCAAGTATTAATAGTAAAAATCAGCATTGCCATGGAAAACAAACGATTTGATTTGTTTACACGTTTTGACAGCACTTTGACACTATTAATATTTTGGCGTCGCTTTATTTAAATCAAAAACACTTTACTCGTAACTATGGAATATACGGAAGATCAAAAACATGAAATAATACGTCTTTTGCAAGTAAATGTAAGCGATGAAAATGTCTCAAGTTCGGTACGAATATTACCAACGTTTTTCCAGACAACGAATATCTTTGAGAAACTCGATAATAGTATATTGTTCGTCTAAAGAAACGAAAAGCGTTAAAAGAAAAACGAGAATAGTGGCTACGAATTAAGAGCAGGATTTAAATTAAGATTAACTTCATTTATTTAACTAATCGCCAGAGAAATCTTAGAGATTAATATATATTTTTTTAAATCCCGAAAGGTCAAGAAAAACCTGAATTTGCCAGGAAATCTGAAATACAAAACTTGATGTATGGGTTGTTTATATGTATATTAAAAAAGATTCTCTGTTTCGCATAACATATTGTGCTTTTTAAAAGTTCTTTAAGTTCTGTGTTTAAGTGTTACATTTCAATATAAATTAAATATGTAAAGTTCCTGTAAACATAACCCAATTTTTTTTTCGAAAGGAACTGGAGCCCCTTCTCGTAAAAAGGGAACTCTGAAAATGGTTTTTATCCAATATCTTTAAAACTATTCAGTATAAATTCGTTTAATTTTTTGGGTATTAAAAGGATCCTATTTAACCATGGGAGCCAAGATAAATATTGCGCCAATTTTTCTGTTTACAAAGATAATAATCCATGCATTGCAAAAAATTAAGAACTTTTTTTTACAAGAAAAGTGCCCTCGGTGGATATTGATAAATTTCATCCTATTTGTTATGGAATAAAAATTTATTTATTGTTTATAAAATATGATGCCCTTGTCTACAGAAAGATTGAACGACTCATTCAAGCGTGTATGGAAGTCCTTTCTCCAGTAGTTATGCTAATAAAGCTTAAAAAAATTATTAAATACATATTTTTAGTTCCACTTTAAAGAAATAGCGTATTATTTACCTATGTGAGTATGTATGCATTCGAGGCTTTTAAAATAGACACGCATAATAGATTACTTATTCTGATAAAAATTGTCTGTTGTTAACCAGATGAGACAGCTAGATGGGTCAGGTCGGGGGCATGTTAATAATAGGTCAGGGATAAATGGGAAATTTATGAAAGTTAAAATAGGTTTTTGTTATCAGGAGAGGATCACCGTGGTAATTATGTAAACGCAAAATAAAAAAAGACAAATTTGTAAGTAAATAAATAATGGGCAGGGTAGCGCCGAAGGTTTTTTCGGGGTCGAATGTATTTTAAACAGAATATGATAGCTGAACAAAGTTTGGCTCAGTAATTGGTTCAGAGGTGTTTAGTTACGTACCCTTCAGAAATTTATGGATAATTTAGACCAATTCAATCCCTTAGTTCTGGTCGGTTATGGTTACTTTTGATTAGTTAAAGCGGCCAGTTATACAGGGTGTCCCAGAATAGGGTGGCAATCTCGAATCTAATAGAAAACCAAATATTAACAGTCCATAAACTTTTTTCTATGAGCTCCCCTACGGAAATAAGTAATAACGGACGCCCTGAAATGCTTTGTTTAAATAACTTTTAAAATACTAGGCTAATTTATTATTTTTTTAATATGATGGTTACTAGATAAGTCTTCTTAAAATGAACCCATTAAATCATATTTGGCTTATTTAGTTTGGGGACGGACTAGCTCTGACACATAATAGCAATTTTTTAACACCCTGTAGTAAAGGCTCAACAATATTTTTAGATAGTTTAACCTAAACTAAAAAAAGGTATCCTGATTGACATCGATAAAATCAACTGTTTACGAGAATAAAATCAAGGTTGATAATTTTTTTACATTACAAGGGTGTTTTAATTGTACGTTAATATTGAAAATCATTGGTCCATTTTAAGAAGAAAACTTATATGAACGTATGCTAACGTCTTAACTTTGAGATATAGGTGGTAAAATTTTCAAAAATAAATCATTTATTATTGAAAATTTTACCACCCTGTATCTCAAAAGTTAAGACGTTTAGGACATACGTTTATATGAAGTTTTCTTCTTAAAATGGACCCAAAAATTGATTTCCCCAATATTAACGTACAATTAGAAAACACCCTGTATAATGTAAAAAAATATCAACCATGATATTTTATTTCTCGTAAACAGTTGATTTTATCGATGTCAATCAGGAGTACCTTTTTTTTAGTTTAATGTTAAAGCTATCGAAAAATAATATTGTTGAGCCTTTATCGTACAGGGTGTTAAAAAAATTGCTATTATTGTGTCAGAGCTAGTCCGTCCCTGGCAAACTAAATAAGCCAAATATGATTTAATGCGTTCATTTTAAGAAGACTTATCTAGTAACCATCATATTAAGAAAATAATAAAATTCGCCTAGTATTTTAAAAGTTATTTAAACATAAGCGATTTTCAGGGGCGTCCGTTATGTACCTGTATCTCCGTAGGGGAGGCTCATAGGAAAAAAGTTTATGGGAACTTGTCATAATATTTTTAGGTTTTCTATTAGATTCCGAGAGATTGCCCACATATTCTGGGACACCCTGTATATCAGACGTGATAAATTACTAAAAGTAGGAACAGTAAACGTTTTCGTTTAGGGAGATAGTTAAAACATATATTATTATTAGATTATTTTAGTATCACTATTATCCAAATACATATTTTAATATTTAGTTATAAAATTACTTTTAATTTATTTATTAAATAATTTTAATAACCATCCGAGACAGGAACCTACCTTAATTTTTGGTGTACGAAACGAGATGTCAAAAACTGAATAATTAATTTTGGGTACGAAATAAGAATATTTGGGGAAAATTTTTAAGGTGTACGAAACGCGAATGTACAGGGTGGGCATATAAGCGAGATAAGCGGCTGTATCTCAGGACCTGTACATCTGACAACAATGGAATTTTTTTTATTATTATAAAAGTGGCCATGAGAAAATTCTGGAAATTATTTTCAAGTTCCGTATTTCACCGCTAAAGGGCGTAACTAAAAATTAAATAAGGAAAACGTTGTTTTTTTCCGAAAACCCATATATTAACCGAAATTTTTGATAATGCTGTTAGAAAGCCTAGAAAATTTTCTATTTTTTTGAATTAAGGCTCATTGGCGTACGACCGATAGTAGGGGTGGGGGAAACTCTTGAAAGTGTAATCATTAAAATCGGTGTAAATTTTAAACCACTTATTCGATTTCAGCAAATTAAAATTTGTTTGCAAGATAAATAAGGCTGTTTTAAATATCCGTTCTCCTTATCGCTCTACAGTTCCCAATAAAAGAGCTAGAGGGCGCAATTCGTAATAATTCCAGTTTTGAACGGTATATTTATGACATCATATTTAAAAAGTAGATAAAATTTGCAAAAATATTGTGAAAACCCCACGATGATATTTTTGCTCGTTTTAAACTTACAGCGAATTAAAGTTTTCTTTTACGCGCAGAGTCAAAACTTATGTACCGCCATCTAGCGTTCGGCCCTAGAATGTCTAATTAACGTATTGTAGGCGGCAAAAACAAAAGAAATTTTCAAATAATATTTTTTGAAACGTCAAGTATTTATTAGATGCTTTTAATTCTGTCAAT
>JAHBCN010003377.1:0-76280 GCA_019359885.1 Listronotus oregonensis | reverse complement strand
AAATTAAAAAATAAGTTTTAATTCTCTAAAACATTATTTAATATAGTTGTTTTTAAAAAATGTGACAGATCAAAATATTACTAACTTTATTTTGAATTTTTTAAAATTTACCCCTTAAAATTTTTAAATGTCAAAAAGCAAATTAAACATAATCCCTTTTTTTGATAAACCTTTTTTTTAAAGAAACGTTTTAAATGTTCAGAAAGTAATTATTTTTTTCCTTAAAAAAAATACTAGATTTTGCGTTATTTCCTTTGAAATTTGAAATTTTGTGTTTGAAATTTAAAAAAAAAAACATATTATTTTTTTTTTTTTCAAAGCTAAATTTTTTATTTACATTTTTTTTAATAAAATGCATATTTATAAAAACCGTTAAAAAAACTAGTGTCCTAAAACTATCTTTTTGATAGTCAAGGGCCAAAAAGCTTTGGCTCTCAACAAGTCAACTAAGGTTGGTTTGGTGTCTGCAATGCCTCCAAACCGGCAACCACAAAAAGTTACATTTCCGGGCCCCGGGGACACGGGGGAATACAGGGAAAAAATAGACCCCGGCCCGGGGGCTCCGCAGCAATTTTTGGGGCCTGAACCTTTTTTGGGAGTCCCAAAAGCCTCGGTTGGGGCACATGTGGTGGTTAAACCAACATCAGTCATACGGAACCACTTTCCCAAGGCAAAATCACACTAAATCAATTTGGAATCACCATAAAGCATTGAAAGTGAACTACTAAAACTAAATAGGAATCAGATTGAATATGACAGGATTAAAAACCCGGGACACTGCACCCTAAGAAAACATTTGCACACTATGGGCATCTATAGAAAGAACCCATTTGCAGATTGTGACGAAGGGAAAAGGGGCCCCCTTCCAAATATGAGTGCCCTGCACTTACATAGGAGAACAAATCAAAACCTAAAGGGGACACTAACCACCAGGAGGCTGGAGCCCAAAAAAGAACAGTAAAAGGGCTACTACACCATCTAAGGTGTCAAACCTTTTTAATGAAACAAATAAAAGAGATACAAAAGCCCTGAGGCGCAGGTCGAGGCGGACAAAACCTCAACTTTGTATTTAGTTTATCAATCAATCAATCAATCAGTGTCCAAAAATTCGGTTTCGGTTTCGCCGAGTTTGGGCCAAAAATCAATTTTGGGGGGAGTTTCGGTTTCGGCCAAAATTGGCCGAAACCAAAATTTATTTCGGAAATTGTCGTGCACGCCCCCCCTAACTTCTTTTCCCGCGACAAGTGCCCGTTGGGATAGCTCTGTAGAAAAATTTTTAGTAATTATCATTTTTATATAAGGGTACCTAAAAGATAAAATTAAAATAAATGATTACAACAAAATTAATATACTGTGTTTCCATTTCACGTCCTAATTAATGCAGAACAATGGGTAAAATGCAAAATTTCAGTTTTTTAAAGGGAATTTTTACTTGACCAGGAGTTTCGGTTTGGCGGCCAAAAAACCTTTTTCCAACTCTTTTAACAACGGATTTTACACCCCAACGCAAATAACTCGAAAAGTATGCATTTGACAAAAAAATGCATAGAACATTTTTTGCTTAGAAAAAATTTTCTATCGATTTCTGTGGTTAAAAAAAAATGAAAAATTCCACCCCGAGTTTTAAAACACCCCCCAAGGTAAAGGCACCCATCGGCATGATTTTGATCCTTAGACTATTAGCTACCTTCTGTTAAAATTTCAAGTCATTCTATGCATTTTGAAAAAATTGAGAGGAAAATGGTTTGTTTTCTGGACTATTAGAGAAGATATAGCTGAAATAAGCAGTGCATGTCTAGAGAGCAAATGAAAATTATATCCAAATTTTCATTTACAAAACATTTGGTATATGTTTTATTTAATCCACCCTATACATAATCAAACCGAAAAAAATCCACCCAAAAATGAAAGTCCGGTGACCCCGAAACCCATATCATCATATCGTACGTTCATGGTTATTACTTGTTGCACACCATGACATAGGGTGCCCTGCATGCCAACTTTCAGCTGTTTTAGACACCTGGCCAATCGCTGCGGCAGACAACAGCTGACGAGACAGTTGAACATCTGGAAACGTCACGGGTGATGCGATTAGAACAATGCGTAGCCCGGTATATGGTTTATTTTGATACTGTGTAATCTATTATTTACGGAGGTTCTGACTTATTATTATAATTTTTTGGCAAGGAAAATTTTTAATAAAATAATATTAATAATATTATTGCCTTACTGTCATATAAGATTATACATCTTTTTGACAAAGCAGAATTTTTCCAAAAACAAATGCTATATCTTAAGCCACGTTTACACTATGCAACTTGTTTAATAAAATTGTGTTTAACAACCAAGTTCAAAAACGCAATATAAAAAATTTTAGAATATTTTTAAAAAAAGCGTTTGTACAACCAAAAAACGTGTTTTTGAACAAATTAGCCTTGACGGTCCGAGTCGGTAAAAATCAAAAAAATCCACGTTTTATGAACTTGTTTTTGAACATATTTAAAATTGTTTTTTTCGCCAAGCAACTTGTTTATACAACATGCCCCTGTGCCTCCGGTGTCATCTAGTAAACATCCAAAATCTGTCTGCGCTTTTTTTTTTTTTCGATAATTGGTAATAAGGGGGCAGGGAGACGGTTTAAAATTAATCGAGGGATACAAAAAAAAGAAAGGGGACCCTACGTTGGACTATTTTAAAAAAAGAAACAAACGGCAGAGTTTTGGGTTGAATTGGTTGAACAGTTAATTGTGCAAAATTTTAAACATATAGGCAAACTTTTGTAAGAGTCACCGGAAGTAAAAAATCATAGGGTTACAGCTTGTCTTTTTTCACCGAAATTGCATCCCTAAATGATATAGTTTTCTTTTCAATTTTCCTCCGATACGCAGAATCAAGTACTCAACAAACTTGTCATTATTAAGAAGTTTTTAAAATTGCCGTTAGTTCTTGTTCCAAACAAGTCTTTCATCCTTTGCAAATCAAGTATTAAATCACTATCTTATTTCTTATATCACTATATATAGCTTCCAAAAAGGACTTTTAAGCCCTTACATTCTTCGAACAACAAAACTACAAAAGGCGGGCGGCGCAGACCCACATCCTCATTCTTAAACATCATTGCAAATAGAGGTGAAGATTTAAACATGTTGCAGATGTCAAAGGGTGTTCCAGCCCTTTGTTTAAAAACAAATGTTTAAGAAGTTCGATGAACAAAAGTTTAAGGTTTGTAAAACAAAAGTTTTATTAAACATGTCCAACAAACAAAAGTTTATTAAACAAGTTGCATAGTGTAAACGCAGCTTTAGAATCGACTTAATTAAAGCAAAATAAATAGACCTTAAAGTGGAATTTTTTTCTAATTTATGAAAGAGTACCCTAATAGCTTTCAATTAGATACAAGTTTACTACATAATTTTTTTAAACGTTCTTTGAAGTTCGGTTTAACATCCACCTAAATTCCTAAAAATTTAGTACAAGAAGAGGATTTTATAATTTTATCATTCAAAAATATGTTATTGGTTATAGTCTGTCTCAAAGTATATCGTTGGCTTTTGAGGACCAACCCAATAAAATTTAGCGCTTTTATTACCTATTGTTTTGGGAAAACCCATTTTTTTTTATAAGGGCAGGGGGGGCCCAATATTTCTTGGTATTAACCATTAGGCATATAAATATTTGGCTAATATTTTAGTGGCGTGTTGAATAACCGTTTTGGTCGTTTGAGAAAGTTGTTTTCAGAATAAACTATGTAAAATTCGAAATCATTTGTCATTAGATGTAAAACAGGTTGTGAAAAATTTTATGAAACTTTAATCAGTAGAGGTCAATTAAACAAAATTTAAAAGAAATTTGTCTACTTACAAAAACTTCAATATCATTGATAAGGGATATTATTATTAGTGAAAAATTAAACAAAAAAAAAAAAAACGAGGGACAACCACCGTATAGACACTAGTGATCGGACCTATAAGAAGAAATTTTTTGAAAACTGGTTACAAAATTATCTTTAAAAAAAATATTCAAACAAAAGTGTTATTGTCATGGATAACCAAGCTACCACAGCTTCTCTACACAAAGCCCCAACTTCATCAAGTTCAAAACTGAAATCCAGGAATATTTGTTAGAAAATGATATTTATTTTAAATTAGTTACAAAAAAACATTTTTTGGGAAGTCCTAAATTCATATCAATTAAAAAAAATATGTGATAATTTGGCTGAACAGGCTGGGCATACTGTCTTGGCTTTCTCCGTATACTGTATGTTTAACCCCTGACATTTGTGATAGAGTAAAATCAAAGATCAGAGCAGAAAATGTTACACCTTCTTTAAGTCTCGTGTAATAAATTTGATAAAAAATGTAATTACAACATATCAGTTGAAAGCTGGAAAAATTCACTACAACATTATAAAAATTGGGCGCTTACATTTCTATCCAAAACAACATAAATCCTATTGTAATTAATCTCAAGATGACTCTTATAGTGAAAAAAATTAGATTTAGATATTTAGATTAAAAATTTAATTATTTATAGATAATGCAGTTATAAATTTTTAAAACTTTATGTATTTTAATTTCCTAATGTAATTTTAAATTTTTTTACCTAAATTAATAATAAATTATAAATCTTTATATTATTAAATCCCTTAATTTTGTCCCTTTTAAAACCTACCGATCCCGTTTTTTGCGTCGGCAGGTATAATCCATAAATAAAGAGCTAACACGGTATACTTTGAGACAGACTATACACATTTAAATGTTAAGATATTAATTAGTTTTAGTTATATAAAAAAAACGAAGTTAGAGTTACACCATGATTTAATTTTTAAAATATCATTTTCAATTACATCTGTAAACAATTTGTATTTTGGTTATTTCATAAAATAGTTCTATTATCCGCAAACATTGTTATTATTCTTTTATATCAAGTAAAGCTAAATCATTTATACAGGGTCCGGTAGCTCACCTCCCGTCTTAAGTAGCTCATTTATTATTCAATGTAAAATTTTATTTATAGACGTTACCTTTCAAACGGTGCATTCAGGAAAATAATTTTGGTTATATAGGGCGTCACAAAAATGACGTCCAAGTGCATTTTTTAGATTAAATACTCTGTATTTTTTTGTATATTTAGGTACCTCTTGTAGTCATCTATCTTTCTCTAAAATTTTGTTAACATCGGTTTGGGGATTTCAGAGAAAATAAAATATAAAAAAAACTGTTTTGCACCACTGAATTTAAGAATGAATAAAAATACCAAAAGTGCTTGATTAATGGAGTTAAACAAGGAACTTATTTAGTAACGTAATATCAGTCGCTTAGGTCATGTTTGGTTAATTCAAACTTAAGGGTGTCCAAAATTTAGTGTCAAACTCTTCAAATTTTAAAGCATTTTATTTTTTTATTTTAAATATGAGCCCCTATATATTTTAAGGTCGTTAGATGCAGACTTAAAGAAGCAACATTTTTTTAATAAAACAAAAACAGTGCTTTGACATCCCTTTTGTTTATAAATAGTTATCATGTTTAAATTTGCTGTAGCAAGAAGCACCCCAAAAGGCGATGCCATCACTCATGTGGAAGTGGAGAACACCATTAAAATATGGTTGGGGAGCTGGTGACAAAGTGGCGGGAGGGACAGAAGAAGAAGTAATAGGTAAGACTTTGGCAATAAAATTAATTTAGATGTTAAAAAGAAAAGTATTGCTTAACATTATTCAACTTTTTTGCATTTTTATTGCATAAATTAATAGTGGAACAAAGTAATAATTGATGAGGCGTTAAAGTTTTTGAATAAATACCTGCTTTAAAAGAATGACTTGTTTTCTAATAATTAAAAAGAATATTCTTATAAATTTCTATACAGGGTAGCCCGCTGTTAACGCAGGATACTGTAGCATCTACATTTGACCAACAATTAAAGATGGTCAATCACTCAAAAATCATTAAAGGATCTTAAAGGAGCTGTTTATTATTTGCCACCATCTATGTAGCTTTGTTGCAGGATTTGAAACAATTAGAGCTAATGAAAATTTGAAAAAATGACGGAATGTCACTTTTTTGAATTTTCATTGGCTCTGAGTAGTTTGTGATAGTTTCAAACCGTTGCAGAAACAAAGCTTATATATACCACATTTTTTTTTAATTAGAATCATTAATGGCACAGGTAGATGTCACAAAATCGTGCATTATTGAAAGCGCTTAAAAAATATATATTATTAAAAAAAAGTAATAAAAATATCTAAGAAACCTGTAAAGTTTACCCGAGTTAAATTAATATACATATCTTTGCGGTTGAGCCTATGATGTAGTACGAAGGATTCTTATATTAATCTAAATAAAACTCATTTTTAAATGCAAAATATAATTACTAAAAGTATGTTCTTTTCAGCTCTCCGCCCCCAGCAATACAGGGAAGTAGAGATAGTGAAGTTATTGATACTTAATTGTCAGTTGTGTTAAGTACATGCGTTAATGTTTATAAAATAAACAAAACAAATAACAATTTTTTTTGTTGTTGCAGTCGCTCTAAATTACGTTATTTTTAGGAAATTATAATATGTTTCTTTTTAATGTGGTTTTGAATTTTTTAATGTGTTTCATCTTTATTACGCCTATGGTGATATTTTATAGTTTTTAGAATCTTTGTTGTTATTATATTTTGTATTATAATTGGCTGTTATGTTAATTCTGACTTTGTTTCGTATTTTTGTAACTAGACTATCTTATGACATTTTAAATTCATCTGCAAACTACATTGTTTTAAGTGCCTCGTTTGTCTTGTTGTGCTCCAGGCAATATATTATAGTTTTTTATGTATTCATATGTTTTAATAAAATCAAAACGCTTAATTTTATTTCATTTGGTTCTCCAGTGGTTTTCTAACAGTGGCCCAAATGAAACACGTAACTATTAGTTACTATTTAGCTAATATCCCAATGATTTTCCACCAGTGGCCCTAAATGAAACATCGGTAAATATTAGTTACTATATCGTTAACACCCCAATGGTTTTACAACAGTGGGCCTCCATAAATATATCATAGGGCCAATATGTAGAAGTATTGGCAAACTGACTGATAAGTGTTGATGGGCCGGTGTGCCAAACGCAATAAGGGCCGATGTTGGCACCAACATATATTGTGTCAATGGGCAGTTGAATAATTAAATGAAAAAGTATATTGGGCCATTGGTTTTCCATTATTCAATGTTTATAGGGTTACTTCTAAGTAAAATTCATATTTTTTGACAAACCTCGTATACGGCTTAAAAAAATTGATATCTAATGGTTGCATTTTATGTTTTGGACCATGCACAACTTTTTATAAAGAATAACTTTTTTTTGTAAACTTAATAATAAAAAAGTTTTCCATATGGTTACAATTTAAGTAGACACACTATATAATAAAAATAATAAAGGCACAAAAGCAGAATCCTGAGGAACATCACAATATATATTAACACTTTCTGATATAACATTATTTAAAGTAGAATTTTAAGTACCGAAACAGCTTCTATTTTGCTCTATAAACTGAGCTAATAGTATCTGGTATTGTTCCATACCTGCAGAGCCCTATTTTTTTTATTATTACCTTAGTAATGTTGTATTTTATTTTTTTTTCTTTTATCTCTTTTCACCTCAAAATTAAGGTTTTTATTTATATATTCAAAAATATATAAGCATTAAATTTTAAGTACACATCATAATCATTCAATAACGACATCATTATACGTATTCACTCGAGCCTAAAATATAATTAATTTGTAAAATCTATTTACCCATGAAAAGAAAATTAATATTTCAAAACCCTAAATAACCCTTAATATTTACCCCAAATAAATATATACATATAGATAATAAGTATACATGTTCCCAACGTTTTGTTTGAAACAACCCTCCACGCACGGAATTCCGTGGTGTAATTATTTTATATTTCATGCTACAACTGTTTTTCGAAATACTTAATAAATTGTGATTAAACTCAGTCCTATATAATTAATTATTATTATTTGTTTACTTTTCTCATGGACAATTTTGTGGGGTTTGATAAAATAAACCTTGTGTTTCTATGGGATCTAGACTACGTTTTATGGTACCATAGTCAAGAGCGGGTCTAGGATTTGCTAAATTTTGTATTTAAAAAATGAGACATGGAACGCATACCAAATATACAGGATGTCCCAGAATATGTAGGCAGTCTTTTGGAATCTAATAAAAACCCCAAAATATTATGACAAGTTTCCATAAACTTTTTTCCTACGAGCCTCTCCTACGGAGATACAGGTACATAACGGACGTCCCTGGAAATAGTTTTTTCTAATAACTTTTAAAATACTAGGCGATTTTTTTTAATATGATGGTTATTAGATAAGTCTTCCTAAAGTGAACCCATTAAATCATATTTGGCTTATTTAGTTTGCCAGGAACGAACTAGCTCTGACATAATAATAGCAATTTTTTAACACCCTGTATCATAAAGGTTCAACAATATTATTTTTGGATACTTAGCTTTAACCTTAAACTAAAAAAAAAGATATTTTTGATTGACATCGATAAAATCAACTGTTTACGAGATATAAAATATCATGTTTGGTATTTTTTAACATTATACAGGGTTTTTTATCTTTATGACAGCCCACGAAGGACTATTATATATGTATATTATATCCTACGGATTATATATACATATATAAACCTAAGGACCAAAGTACCGTGAATGCCGGGTTTTTCGCAAAAAACCTGCTTGACGTGAAAGGCATTTCTTCCCAGTTGTTCCGTCAACATTGTCTAAGCACTGAAACATGCAAATGTTGCATTTCACAGCACTTTTTAGAAAAGGCGGTAGTGCCACCACGGACGTTTTTTCAAATAACTACCACCTAAAAGTGTCTCTCCGGCTCTGGGATTTAAGGCCGGATCGCCGGGGTGGCGAGCCGAAACTCTGACCACTACGCTACCGGAGAGACAACAGGGTGTTTTCTAATTGTACCTTAGTATTTAAGGAGGCAATTTTTTGGTCCATTTTAAGAAGAAAACTTCATATGATCGAAAGTCCTAAATGTCTTAACTTTTGAGATACAGGGTGGTAAATTTTTTAAAAATAAATCATTTATTATTATTATTAATATCTGTAAAACTACTTTAGATATTTTAATGAAATTTTTTAGTGTACCACATTTTTTTTTATTTGCCAAAATAGGCAGGTCAAATTTTGTATGAACGCCATTTGTGGATATAAAAAAATGTGGTACACTAAAAAATGCTTCTTGAAACATAGTACATTTATGCCAAATTTCATTAAAATATCTAAAATGGTATTACAGATATTAATAATAAATGATTTATTTTAGAAAATTTTACCACCCTGTTTCCCAATATTTAAGATGTTTAGGACATACGTTCATATGAAGTTTTCTTCTTAAAATGGACCCAAAAATTGCTTTTCTAAATATTGACGTAGAATTAGAAAACACCCTGTATAATGTAAAAAAAATTACCAATCATGATATGTAATTTCTCGTAAACAGTTGATTTTATCGATGTCAATCAAGAATACCTTTTTTTTTAGTTTAAAGTTAAAGCAATCCAAAAATAATATTGTTGAGCCTATATCATGAAGGGTGTTAAAAAAATTGCTATTATTGTGTCAGAGCTAGTCCGTACCTAGCAAACTAAATAAGCCGAATATGATTTAATGTGTTTATTTTAAGAAGACTTATTTAATAACCATTATATTAATTTGTATATATATATATATATATATATATATATATATATATATATATATATATATATATATATATATATATATATATATATATATATAATATATATATATATATATATATATATATATATATATATATATATATATATATATATATATATATATATATATATATATATGTATAATAATGACTATGCCAGAAGGAAGAGAAAACTTTTTATTTTTGATTTTATCGAAAAGCTACTCTTGATAAAAAATTTTGCTACTCCTTAAAGTAAGATTGGGATAGAAATTTTTAACATATTTTATACGCGGTGTCCAGAAAATTGAAAAAACTTAAAATGTTACAAGTGTAAAGTGCATTTATTTGAGAAGATATGGAAATAAGTTACTAGAAAAAGTTGTTTAAAATTAAAAGATAGTCTATAATACCAATTTTTGAAAGAATCGGCCTACTTTAATTTATTTTTGATTAAATTTATTCTAATATCAATTTAAATTTTTAATATTAATTTTATCAAATGCTTTGCTATTAAGCATTTAAAGCTGACGTTACTGCTTCTAATGAATTATAAAAGCGAAGTGTCAATAAAGCTTGTCACTATCAACGCCTACTAGTACAATAATGAGTTGTTAATTTGGAATTAGATAATTAATATTAAAATAATTTTTATCACAAATTAATAAAAGTGGGCCGATTTTTTTGAAAAATGGTATTAGGAACTATCTTTTACTTTTGAACAACTTTTTCTAGTAACTTATTTCCTTATCTTCTCAAATAAATGCACTTGACTCTAGAACCATTTAAAGTTTTTTCAATTTTCTGAACACCGCGTATAAAATTTGTTAAATCTTTTATCGCAATCTTACTCTAAGAAGTAGCAATTTTTTTTAAAGTAGCTTTTTTTGATAAAATTATAAATAAAGTAGTTTTTTACTATTTAACACCTTTTCCATGGACGTATTGGGTGTTCACGGAAAGGGTTAAAAAACTTCTTATTTTTAATTTTATCAAAAGCACTTCCTGATAAAAATGTTGTATTCTTAAAGTAAAAGGATGAACATTTTACCGTGGAAAGAAAAATTTAAAATGGAAGAGTAAAGTGTTTATTTGAAAGATATGAAAATAAGTTACGAGAAAAAGTTGTTCAAACGTAGTAGTCCATAATTTTTTGACCATTTTTATTTATTTCTGATTAAAATTTTATTATCAATTAACTAATTTCCAATTTTTGTACTAGTAGGCGTTGATAGTGACAAGCTTTATTGACACTTCGCTTTTATAATTCATTAGCTGCAGTATCGGCAGCTTTAAATGCTTACTTAACAGCAAAAAATTTGATAATAAATTGATATTAAAAATTTTAATTGATATTAAAATAAATTTAATCACAAAAAATAAAAGTAGGCCGATTTTTTCGAAAATTGGTATTAAAAACTACCTTTTAATTTTGAACAACTTTTCCCAGTAACTTATTTCCATATCTTTTCAAATAAATGCACTTTACTCCTGTACCATTTTAAGTTTTTTCAATTTTCTGAACACCGCGTATAAAATATGTTAAATGTTTCTATTCCAATCTTACTCTTAGCAGTACAAACTTTTTATCAAGAGTAGCTTTTTTCGATAAAATCAAAGATAAAAAAATTTTTTCCTTCAAAAACCTTTTCCGTGGACATACTGCATATATAAATATATATATATATATATATATATATATATATATATATATATATATATATATATATATATATATATATATATATATATATAAAAAGATATATATATATATATATATATATATATATATATATATATATATATATATATATATATATATATATATATATATTATTGTATATATATATATATATAGAGGGTGATTCATGAGGAAATGTCAATACTTCCGGTACGTACTCAGGGTCCAAAAATAAGCATAAAAGTCTATACAAATATGGGTCCGCAAGGCTTTCGTTTCCGAAATACAGGGTGTTAAAGTTTTTATTTAATTTTTCTATTTTTAAAATAAAATCTATGATAATGTAAATATTGAAATAAAATTTGGTATTCAGGGGTTTTTGGTATGACGGATTAGAATCTAATCTTATTACGGCCCTTACTTGTAGGGGGCACCTACACGTCTTTTTACTATTTTGAACAGCCACAACTTTTTGGTACGGCCCTGTATTACATTTTTAAGTAAATTAAATAACTGTTTTGTCATTTTTACGTCAAAAAGATATACTTGTTAAAAGTCGATATGAGCAACCGTTAAGCAACCGTTTTCGAGATATTTGGATTTAAAAAAAATTACCACGCATGACACGCATCTGATTTTATAATAGCAAAATTTTAATTTTCAATAAAATTATTGTTCTTAAATTATGGTTAGCAAAACATTAAAAAAATATATAAAAAAATATAAATAAAAACTTTAACACCCTGTATATCGAAAACGAAGGCCTTGCGGACCCATATTTGTATAGACGTTTATGCTTATTTTTGGACCCTGAGTACGTACCTGAAGTATTGACATTTCCTTATGAATCACCCTGTATCAGGGTGCCACAGATTCGAGTGCATGGATGGGGATCTCGGAAACCGTAAGAGATACGAAGTCGGTTAAATTATGGCAAAGTTGTGTATTTGCGTAACTAACCATGTCCACTTTAGAAAGTTGCAAAATTCCGAATACTTCTGGAGATATCCGGGAAAAACCGAAACTTGCCGATTTGGTTTTTATTTTTTTCTAACGATATTTAAAGAGATATGGAAAAACAAAAGACACTTTCCTATGGCCACTTTTTAAGCTCTACAAACAGCGTTAAGAGAGTCGACGTTTGTTTTGTTAAACCATCATCAACTTTATTTTTTTAAATACGAACTTGGGTTTTTTTTTTAAATTTTTTTTTGAACCCTTATTATCCCAATTGCAAAAATGTATAACACTTAATATTTATTTAACAAATATGGAAACGCCCCTATAAGAAATGATTTGCGTTCCTTGTCTAATTCATTGTCTCTTATGGAAAATACGCTTATTTAACAGAAAAATATTAAGTGTTATACATCATTGTAATTGAGATTATAACTGCTTCAAAAAAATGCAATAAACAATTGAGGGCCGCATTTAAAAAAATAAAGTTAATGATGGTTTAACAAAAACGAAACGACGTACGGAAAATTTTCCAAAGCTGTTTTGTAGAACTTAAAAAGTGGTCATAAGAAAGGGTCTTTTGTTTTTAGATATCTCTTTTAAAAAACGTCAGTATGTGTATATTTTTATGTAAACGAGGAATTTAAAAAAAGCATTTTAGATTAAGTAGATAAGCCTTAAAAAAAATTTTCATATAGGAGGAAAAACAATGAAAATCCATTTTTTAGTCAAAATATGTTTTGACGTGAGTAGGAAAACCAACCAAAGAAAATTAAAAAGCAGTTACTGGTATGTTATACTGTTTTCTTTTCTGTTCTTGACACCTTGATAAGGTGCGAAGCAAACATTAGTTTATACAATTATTTTATCTAAATAAAACTATTACCGTGCAAAAAAAAAGTAAACGAATTGTCTCCAATTCTCCAATTTCCTCCATTTCCCAAGATTTTCCATTCTTTTTTGCGCAAAAGAGCGATTGCACAATACCCCTACCTTGAAAGAGTAATGAGTATTTGTCCGAAAGCAAAAAAGGGCAATATCTTTCCAGCGGAAAATAAATACATCCAATTTCTTCCGCCATTATTGGAATTTTTCGGGTAATATACCAAAAAGCACGTCACGGCGACATTTTCCAATATGGGCCACATGTTGAATCTCGGTGCTGAATTAGCTGAGCCGAATATTGATTGGAGGAAAATATTGAAGGAACTAAAGGAATTTAGGTGGATTTCTATAAATAAGTTATGGGGCTACGCTGCTTTTTTATTTTAGGTATTTTATTGCCATTTTCATTGTTTAAAACGGTATAGCTCGCACACCAACCTAAAAAATAAAGGTTTTTTTTTAAATGGGTTTATTTTTTTATTAAAAACAAAGAAATTGCTTTTTAAAAAGTTAAACAGTTTTTTTATATTTTTCATTTTTTTTTTCTCTGAACTCACTTAACCGATGTTGACAAAATTTTAGAGGAAGAAAGATGACCTCTAAAGGTGCCTAAATATACAAAAAAATACAGAGCATTCAATTTGAAAAATGCACCGTCGTGACGTCACACTTTTATGTGACGCCCTGTATAATCCAAATTATTTTCCTGAAATGCACCGTGGGTTAAAGGTAACTTCTGCAAAATATAAAAATTTTACATTGAATAATAAATGAGCTACTTCAGACGGGATGTGAGCTGCAGGACCCTGTATATATGTATATATATATATATATATATATATATATATATATATATATATATATATATATATATATATATATATATATATATATATATATATATATATATATATTTATGAGGTTAATTTCTTGGACTGTGATATAATAATATTTTTTAGAGATTCTTTTTCTTGGGTTTTGCAGTCCTTCAAATTACAATGGAAAAAATAAGTGTTTTTTTTTTCCAGAAAAATGTATTTTTTTAAATTCTTTTGACGTTTCGGCCAGAAATTCCCTAGCCTTTTTCAAATAGTTGTAGTAGTAGTCTGCAACAATTTTTCATAATTACTCTTTAAGTTTACATTAAATCACCAAGCTTACCTTATAATTAACATTTACATTTTACGTACAGGTTTATACATCAATAAAAAACAATTTCATTTTGAACACATATAAATAAACCAACGAAATCAGATACACGCACGAGCCGAGGAACACGTCACATTTTTAAAATTTGGTTTTGTCAAATTTATGTCCATTAATTCTATTTTTAATGTATTGGCTAGTCTGTCCTATGTACACCGAGTTACAGTTATAGCATGGAATTTCATATACGACGTTACTTCTTTTATCTTTAGGTATTTTAGTTTTTAGCTTTGAAAAATTGGATTTAAGATTATGTGCTTTATGACATACTGTGATTTTTTCATGTTTAAATATATTTTGTAGATTTTGTGACAAACCTGGAATTTATGGAGGAGTACGGTAGTTTTTTGTTTTATTTTCCTGCTTTTTTGATACGTGACTGGTTTTATTGAAAAAATGATTGAAATTCAAAAAAATAAAAACACAATAAATCTAAAAACTGACACTAGACAACTTAATAAAATTTATAGCTCTATAATTAAATAAGACGTTTAATCTAATTAAACAAAAAATTTAAAATAAATAAAGAAATTAACACCCCTCTCTATAAAAATAACTTAACATCAGTTTTTACCAACAACAAACGATAATGCATTCCTGCCAAAGTAAGATCAGTATACAAAACCAAATTTTAAAAATGTGACGTGTTCCTCGGCTCGTGCGTGTATCTGATTTCAATGGTTTATTTATAGGTTTGTTCCAACAGCGCCAAAGTTCAAAGAGGTGATTAAAATGCGTCCCAATTTAATCACTGCGATGGTGATCTTGGTGACTTTTTTATGTGTTGAAACAAACCTTATATGTGTTCAAATGAAATTGTTTTTTATTGATGTATATACCTGTACGTAAAATGTAAATGTTAACTATAAGGTAAGCTTGGTGATTTAATGTAAACTTAAAGAGTAATTATGAAAAATTGTTGCAGACTACTACTACAACTATTTGAAAAAGGCTAGGGAATTTCCGACCAAAACGTCAAAACAATTAAAAAAAAAACATTTTTCTGGAAAAAAAACACTTTTCTTTTTTCCATTGTAATTTCAAGGACTGCAAAACCCAAGAAAAAGAATCTCTGAAAAAAAATATGTACTATTACTAGGTATTATACACTACAAAATGCTTTTTAATTCATAGTTTTTAATTTAATTTTATTAAAATATCTAAAGTGGTTTTACAGATATTAATAATAAAAGATTTATTTTTAAAAATTTTACCACCCTGTATCTCAAAAGTTGAGACGTTTAAGATATACCTTCATAAAGAGTTTTCTTTTTAAAATAGACCTAAAAATTGCTTTCTTAAATATTGCGTTTAATTAAAAAATACCCTGTATAATGTAAAAAAGCTTTACCAATCATAATATTTTATTTCTCGTAAACAGTTGATTTTATCGATGTCAATCAAGAATAAATTTTTTTGGTTTAAGGTTAAAGCTATCCAAAAGTGATATTGTTGAACCTTTATCATACAGGGTGTTAATTGCTTTTATTGTGTCAGAGCTAGTCCTTGGCAAACTAAATAAGCCAAATATAATTTGATGGGTTCATTTTAAGAAGATTTATCTCGTAACCTTTATTAAAAAAAAAAAAATACTACCCAGTATTTTAAAAGTTATTAAAAAAAAAACGATTTCCAGGGGCATCCGTTATATACCTGTATCTTCGTAAAGGAGGGTCGTAGGAAAAAAGTTTATGGAACTTGTCACAATATTTTTAGGTTTTCTATTAGATTTTGAGAGATTGCCTACATATTCTGGGACACCCTGTATATATCGTCTTGACTACTAAAATAATCATAGTAAACTAGAAGAGGAATATTTTTATCTTCACTGAAAGATGCGGATACAAAGAAAATACTTTGCATTTTCCAAGGCGAGTTGCCTTTAAACTGTTTTTCAAAATATTAAAAATTTTCGGTTCATTTTTTTATTATTAAGTGCTCCATATTGCCCCAATTATTGTTATTTACCATAATAAAAACATTTTTATTTGCAAATACTGAGTAATACAAGATCAATACAAATTTTCCGTCATCAAATTAAAATAATTTATTTATTTCTTTTGGCGTGACTATAACATTTATCAAAATGCATTTTTAAAACTTACTTTTATTGATTAAAAATGTTTTATAAACAGAACTTATCATTTATTTTCTTTCAATATACGTATTTTACTTTCCGTGAAATACAGCATTATTTTTTGGTTTTTGTTCACTATAAACATTCGAAAAGTACGGGGGTTCTCTTCATTTAGTTGATTGTTTTTATTTAACAAAGTCATTTGGTGTTTGCAAATTTTTTACATCTTTGTGTTATATTTAAAAAACACAAAATGGTAAGCATCTATATTTCTTAGACAATTACAGAAAATTTATTTTAATGTGAAAACCCCTTATAGTAAAATTTCTCAAAAGTAGATAATAATGTTTTAGAAAAAGATTTCGTTTTGACCATATGTTGACTTGTGTGACATAAAAATTAAATAATTGAACTTTGTTACGGTAAAATATAAAAAAAGCATTATGTTAACTTTGCAATTTCTAAGAAAATATTTTTTACTGTCCGATTCACTTTGCAATGAACGTCTACGAAATTACATATTCAAAAAGTTACTGTATACAGTGCGAGTATCTAACTTGGAATAAATTCAATAAATCAAAAACTAGTTATCATTTTAAAAAATCGTTGGACCCGTCGATAAGTATTTTTAGTCATGCTCATTTCTATAAAATAGTATATTTCATTACCAGCAAGAAAATGACGGTTTTTCCCTTCGCGCGTTACAAATTCTCAAAAAGTCATGCAAGCACGGAAAAATCTATTTCTGAACGTGTAATAAACGGTATTTTTTTATTATACTTAGGTACCTGAAAACAACATAAACAAGAAACATCGCAAAAAATGATTTAAGAAAATTGAGATTATTTATTTTTATTTTTAAAACAGTAAAACAAATTAACAAAAAAAATACAAGCTAACTATCTAGGAAAATTAATTTTGGACGGAACCGTTATGATTAATGGTTATATTTATTGTACAATTCGTATTATTGTTGAAGCTCAATCCCTTTTGTATTTCTTTTTGTTGAACTAAAGATGTTGAAGCGGAGTGTTCGTGTATGTTTTGGTTCTCTTGATTGACTATTACAGATTTTGTAGTTTCCAAGTTACAAGGCCTAAATAACTTTTGGGATACTTCCATTTTTCTTCGTATGGACTTCTCTACATATCCTTCTGCTACATTGGAAGAAAGCCATCCTTCGTGTCTTTTTAAAGTGAGCAAATCACCGCCGCTTTCTACCAACATGGTAGCCGAAGAACGTCTTAGCCGATGTCCGGTATATTCTTCGTGATTTTTTCAGCAGTTATGCTGAAGTTGATATGCGATTTAAAATTATTTTTTGTACAAACGTGTTAAAAATTCAATTTTTGATGATGCCTTAAAAATGTTACTTTAAAGCATTAGTGCCTTAAAGTAACATTTTAAAGTACTAGTGTTAAAAGTGAAATGTCAAATTTCGAAAGGTAACGTCAACGTTTACTTATTTACTAACATTTAAATTAATTGATATTGTATAAGAGGTTTTCTGGGCAGTAAATCCAGCGATGCCCTACTGGCCGCTTCATCTATCTTTTAAAATAGATCGATGCAACCAATACTTTCTTCTGCATTTTCTTCCATTTGAAGTTGATTTTAAGTTAAAACTAAAACGAGCTAAAACGGACACGATGTATAAAATTTGAAGTAAACATGCCCTAACCAACCAGCATCTACAACGGATGTAGAATTCATTAATAAATGCCAGTCCCGCAAATCGACAGCCTAGCACGAAGCAAGAAATCAGTATAATCAGACCATCTCAGAAGCAAAAGACCGTTTTAACAATCGAATAAAAGATAAAGTTCTCTCTTTCTCAAATGGCAGTAAAGCTTTTTGGTCCGTTGCCAAAAATATTAGTCAGAACGGAGAGTTGGAATGCTGCACGTGTGCAACCTGTCCCCAAAAAAGGATCCAAAAGTCTCCCTTCCAACTATAGACCTATATCTCTTCTTTCAGTTGTTTGCAAAGTAATGGAAAAATTCATTAATTCCCAAATCTTAAAGTATCTGGAAAAACATAAGATCTTACATGATAGACAATATGGATTCCGTCACAGTAGATCCACAGCTGATCTTCTTTCCTTTATCTCACACAACTGAAATAAGTCCCTTGAGTTTCTTGGTGAATCCCAGATCGTTGCTCTTGACATATCCAAAGCTTTCGATCAGGTCGGGCATGATGGGCTTCTTAACAAACTTCCTTCTTACGGTCTTCCACCTAAGCTTTGCTCTTGGCTTTCCAGTTTCCTTTCTAATCGACGTATATCAGTTAGTGTAGATGGTCATTCCTCCAGCTGCTACCAAATTAATGCTGGGGTGCCCCAGGGCTCAGTGCTGGCACCCACGCTGTTTCTTCTACTCATTAACGATCTTCTCTCTTCCACAATCAATCCCATTTATAGTTTTGCTGACGATAGTACCCTCCACTCTAGTGTTCAATTTCTTAAGCCACCGTGTAATTCTGATTTTGAAAACAAGCGCAGGTCAATGCAGATATCTCTTTCACAAGACCTCAAACATATCTTGGATTGGGGCGCAAAAAATCGTGTTCAGTTTAATGCCTTAAAAACACAGTCATGTTCGCTGTCGCGAAAAAAGTCTGCGAATGTCCATCCCTTACATATGAGCGGCCAAGTTCTGCAGAACAAAGAGTCGTTTAATCTAGTCGGCGTTACTTTTGAGAATAACCTCAACTGGCATAAACACATTACATCCACAGCTTCGGCAGCTTCAAAAAAGATTGGATTTCGCTTTCGAGCCAGAAAATATTTCTCTTCTTCCAATCTGTACACTCTGTATGTATCCCAAATCAGACCCTCTTTGGAATATTATTCTCATGTCTGGGGAATGGCGTCCCCTACAACACTTAGCATTCTGGACTCCATTAAAAAAAGAGCTGTTCGTCTTATTAATGATCCAACGCTCACAGAAAGGCTTCCTCTTCTTGCCCATCGTCGAGCTGTAGGGGATCTGTCGCTCTTCTATAGGTATTTTCATGGTTTCTGCTCAGAGGAATTGGCCACTATTATTCCTTCTCTGGCAGCTCCCAACAGAACAACACGTAGTGCAACTTTTATGCATCCTTTTACAGTTCAGTTAGAGAGGCCCCGAACTTCCCGCTTTCTTCGTTCCTTTATTCCTAGAGTGTTAAGACTATGGAACCTGCTGCCTGCAGAAGTTTTTCCTTCTCCTCCCAATCTCCAAAAATTTAAGTCCCGTGTAAACAAACTCCCTCTCACTACACTGATGATACCCACGGTACGTTAGTACTTAGGCATCAGCCTTCGTGGACTGTCCCAAGATAAAAAAAAAAACTTCAGTAATTTTTACATACAATGCTATGTAAAAATATATCTTCTAATCTTTAAATAATTTAATTTTTAACTGCATTATTGCGTTTGTAGAAAAAAATATTGTATAATATTTATGTTAAAAGTACGTTTAAAGGAACTCATGTGAGTTGCAGAACACGCTTCGCTCATTCTGCTTTCTTTCACATTCGTGCCTTAAAATTTTATCATAAATAACTATTAAAAAGATTGGTTTCCAATTAAAACGCATCAATAACGTTATACATCTAATTTAAAATATACTGCATAAATATTTCTTTCATAGAAAAGACCAAAAGTAAGAATACTAACTGACCGGTCGGACCATTTTTTCACTTCAAGAAATATAACTTTTTTGATTGAGTATAATGTAAACCCCAAAAAAACATTATTTTTTAAAATGAATAAAAAATAACTTAAAACTTTATCAAAAATATAAACTTATTTCACCAAAACAAAAACTGGGTTATCAAAACACGGTCAAGGTTAAAAACTTAAGGGGTCATGCGTGTTTTTAAATCTCCGAAAATAATAATATATTGCCAAATAAAATTTCGAAACTTCTTTGTTTACATGCGAAAAAAACCGAAAGAACGGACATAAAAAGCGAAAAAAACTCGCCGGGAAATAAATAAAGACATAATTTTTACTCTATCTTTATCTTGAGGACCGTAAATTTTCTTAATAGGCCATTTTATCGAAATTTAAGTATATTTGTATGGTAGCTATTTAAAAGGATTTTCTAGATGACCTTTATGGCCTCGTTAGGTTTTTAACGTCAAAATATAACAATATTTATATTCCCAATATAACAAAAAATAAAATAAAATTTATAATTTTTTTGCCGTCGTGAAAAATGATAAAACGTATCTGGTACCCGATTATGTACAGTGACGGCCATTAAATCGTGGGCAAAAAATTTCTCAAATTTAGACTTTCTTGTCAATTTTTTGTAAATCGTCGTTTTTTACCTTGTTTTACTTTCAATTACTATAAATAAAGCAAAAAGTAAAAAAAAATATTATTATTTAATTAAAACTAACAAATTAATAAACTAATTAAGAATTTAATTAATCCAAACAAGTTTAAATATCCTTCCAAACAAATTTAATATTTTATGGCGGCCCCATTTTTTTTAAGACAGAATTTAGCCTTCCAGGCATTGAATAGACCAAAGCCCAGGCGTAGTCCAAATTTCCTCGTAAATCATTCCACGCCTCTAAAATTTTATGCCTAAGTTCCTTTACATTTTGCGGCCTAAACTCATTTTTCCTATTTATTATTTTAACTATCATTTTCCATAACATTTAAATCCGTCTGTTTTTGCTGTAACTACAGATTTAAATGGTTGGTTTCTCAAAACATTAACTAAATTATAATCGTGTTCTCGATTCGATAGTTACTTCCAGCTCTTTTGTCAAAGAAGTGTGTTTTCTGCCATTTTTTTAACAAAATGAATAGTACTCTTTGGGATGTTAAGCTCTTCCTCCACATCCTTTCTGGGCAAGCTCTCTGCTCAATATAATGAATACTTAATACTTTTTGATCCAAAGTTAAGTTTGGCATTTTAAAAAATATTTTTAGACGCTGACAACGGACACCTGTTCCTTTATTCGGTTTTTAAACAGGTATTTATATTTAGAATTTCCCAAAATTTAATGACCGTTACGTCTTTGTAGACTGTCCCAAGATAAAAAAAAATCTAAAGCTAACTATAGGAACATTTTGTCTTTATTTTCAGACTACTGATACATTTTTCAAGATCCCCCTGGTCACCCTGATCTTCGCCCTGCTGATATCCCAATCACTTTCGGCAATTACAAGATCCCAAGTACTGATTGATGTCCACGGAAACCTCCTTAACAACAACGATGCTAAATATGCCGCGTCCACATGCTGTATAGTGCCTACATGTGAGAGTCCAGACAGGTGTTTCCAAACTTTGACTTGTGGGTATATGTGCAGTTCTGGAAAGTACCCACCAGCTGAGTTTAGCAGAACTCCTGGATATAGATTAAAGGACGTATACTCGAAATATGATTGCAGGTAAGTAATTATAGTGTGTTTTCGCTTTTGATAGTATTCAAACCATAAAAAACATAAAAAGCTAAATATGCTATAGTGACAATCCATAAAACCTTAAAGTATATTATCATTTTTTGTTGATAAAACGAGTGCATCTCAGTGTATTTTGTATATGCTTACTAGAAATAAAAAATGGTTTTTCCTTTTCGTAAAATAGGCTTATGTCACCTTCTACTGAATTTAAATATAGGATTGAAAAACCTAATAAAGAAACAGGTGTCCGTTGTCAGTGTCTAAAAATATTTTTTTAATGCCAAACTTAACTTTGTAAAAAGTAATAATTATTCATTATATTAAGCAGAGAGGTCGGACAGAAAGAAATGTGGCGGAAGAGCTTAACATCCCAAAGAAAACTATATATTTTGTTAAAAAAATGGCAGGAAACACACTCCTTTGAGAAAAGAGCTGGAAGTGGTCGCCCCAAAACTATCGAATCAGGAACATGACAATGATTTAGTTAATGTTTTGAGAAACCAACCATTAAAATCTGTATTTACAGCAAATACAACAATAGGATAGGCAAAAACGGAAAACAATTTTCCAGCATCGGTTAGAACGGCACGGCAGCACCGTTTTTAACAAATATAAATAAAAAACAACGCATTGGATTTTCTTTACAATTTTATTTGGAACCTCCGGTTTTTTGGGAAAATATAATATTCACCAATGAAAAAGTATACAGGCCTCAAGGAACACGATTTGATAAAAAATATACCCAAAAGGACAGAAGTAGTGGGCGATTTTCGGTAAATGTTTGTACTTCTGTACTAGATGGATTTCTGGACAAATTATATCTTTCAGCAAGATAAGTGTCCCATTCATACGGCCCGGCAAGTCGATGAATGGATGGAAGAGCAGCGTATCAGGGTTTTACCGTGGCCGGCACGTAGTCCGGATTTAAATGTTATGGAAAATGTTTGGGCCCTATTAGTTAAAAAATAAATAGGGGAAATGAATTTAGGCCGCAAATGTAAACGAACTTAAGGATCAAATTTTAGGGGCGTGGAATGAGTTACGAGGGCGTAGTACGAATTACGCCCGGGCTTTGGTCCATTCGATGCCTGGAAGGCTAAACTCTGTCTAAGATAAAAACGGGGGCGAAATAAAATATTAAATTTGTTTGGAAGGATATTTAAGTTTGTTTGAGTTTATTAAATTATTAATTTATTTATTAATTTGTTAGTTTTTTTAAAATATAAATATTTTCTATTACATATTGCTTTATTTAAAGTAATCAAAAGTAAAACAAGGTTAAAAAGGGCGAATTACAAAAATTGACAGAGAAGTTAAAATTTGACAATTTTTTTGTCCAAGATTTAATGGCCGTCACTGTACACCTATGCGTAATTTACAGAAAACTCGAGAAAGACATAAGCAACACACAATTTAGATTCCACGAAGGACTTGGAACACGGGTGGCGCTTTCTGGGAATAACGTTCTTTTCCAGCGATGTCTGGATATAAACCAAAAGGTATATGCATGTTACATCAATTTTGAGAAAGCTTTTGACAATATGAAACATGATAAGTTACATCAGTTGCTCGTCAACAAAAACATTTACTGTGATGACGTTAGAATAATTAGCAATCTATATTGGGGGCAAGAAGCTAAAAAAGTGATAGAAAACCTAACAACAAAAGAAATGGAGATTCGTCGTGGTGTGAGACCAGGTTGCATCCTTTTACCTCTGCTATTTAACCTTTATAGCGTTATTTTTGGGAAAACCCTAGAAGATGAGTCAGTGGAAATAGTTATAAATGAAGAAGTAATTTATGATATAAGGTATGCTGATGACACCGTCTTGTTAACGAGCAATCTTGAAGACACATTTTAGAAAAATTAAATGACCTGACTGTGGCAAACACCACCATAGAGAATGTGCCGACATATAAATATCTAGGAACTTGGAACTAGAACAATCGGATGACCAAATAAGTGAAATAAGAACGAGGATTGAGATGGTCAGATCAACATTTCTAAAAATGAAGAATTAATTTACGAGTCGGAATATTAACATGGAACTTAGGATGAGAATGCTCCGTTGTTACGTTTTTTCCGCGCCTTTGTATAGAGTTGAAGCATGAACTCTCAAGATAAACCACATTTGTCCAAGCATTTGAAATGTGGTGCTTTCGTAGAATGTGGCTTATTACCTGGACCATAGAAAAACTAATGTCGAAGTGCTGAACCGGATGCAGAAGAAATGCGAGATCAATAACACCATAAAAATAGCTTTAATACTTGGGTCATATAATAAGAGGACAGAAATGCACACTTCTCCAACTGATAGTTCAGGAAAAAAGATTAGTGGAAAGCAAAATATTGCCAGACGCCGTGTGTCCTGGCTAAAGAACCTAAGGAATTGGTTTAATTGTAGCAATGTTTAACTGTTAGAGCTGCAAGCAACAAGATCCGGATTGCTGTTATGATAGCACACCTCCGATAGGAGATGCACTATAAGAAGAAGAATTTTAGCCAAAGCTAAAAAATCTAGGTTGGTGAGACTCTACTGGACTGAACAAATACACAAAATATCAACCAAGACAGTCAAAAACTATTGATTTTGTAAAAATATAAACCGATAACAAGACAAAAGCACATCACATCGCTATTTACCAAACCTAATCAACTAAATTAATTCAATGACAGTTGACATATTACATGAGTTTGTAGTGTTGCCTATACGAGTAAAGTCCCAATTATTTTGGGGTTAATTCCAACAATACCTATGAGAGTCGCTACGCAGGGAAATTCTATTTTTATTACAAAGGCGTTCATGGAAGTCAGTATTGAAGTTCTTTTTAGGGGCCTAATATTTGTATCCAGGTTTTTATACGCACACTGCACACTAACTTTGCCAATGGAAAACGCTATAAGTGGGTGTCTAAAGTAAATCAGTGTGGGGCAATTTATTCATCAGGGAATTAAAGTTTTAACATTTAGAGGGGAAGGAAAGAGCTTTACAGCCAGTAGCTTCTACCATATAGATAATATATAGATAAAAAGTGGACAAACAGGGAGGTTTGGGGTTGAAAAGGGATGTATGAGAGTGGCACGACGTTGCTAATTTTTTAGAGCCGAAACAGTGGAAGTTTTTTTAAAAGTGAGATGGGTTACCTACAATCGATTAATGAGCAAAAAATTTTATTAAGGAAACGGGTCATTTCCAAGAAAAGCAGCTCTTTTTGAATAAAAACAAGATAGTAAATGTTGGAAGAGAAGTTGTTTTCCAAACATAAAAAATGTATTTCTAGTAAAGATTAAATTCGAATTCATACCAAGTCTAAAGCTAGATTTGTTGCTAGACCAAAAATTAATGCTGACAACGTAACAATATCAATGAAAATGTATGATCCTGTACGGTGCAGAGCTGATAGACTGCTACGCGCGTACAGCATACATTTTCATTGATGCAGCTACTTTCAACCAATGTCAGCGCTGACCGTCGTTCGTCCAGTAAATCCAGCCCAACGGTTTAATGAAAAGAAATACCGCCTAAATTTAGAATTCAAAAAAATGCTATAATTAGTTTTAATCGGTACTACATGTTTAATGTTTTTTTTTACATTTTTTTAGATTTGGAGATTGCAGAAACTACGACTTCTACTTGTTCTCATTGCCAAAATCCTCGAGATGAAACTTTTAGTATATATTTAGTGCGGGCAGATTGCAAAGAATGTTATTATTTAAGTTAGAAACGCTGATATTGACAATGCAGTGTTAATTCTTGTAAAATATTAGGAGGGGCCTTATTTATATTTTAAGCCTAATAATATAACGACTGTGATTTGTCACTAAAAATTACTGTTGTTTTTGAATATATCATTTTTTTTATTTCCTTTTAAATACCTCCATATCATGCCTTTCTGCCGACAAAAATCGTTGTCTCCGCAATTTATTCTTGACGTTCGGGAACAAAATGCCGTCATTTTGTGCCACATCGGGACTCTACGGTGGATGACCCATTAATTCGATTTTTGAGTGCTCAAACAACTGATTTTTAGACGAGAAACTAGTGTGGAGTGTACTATCCAGAACTAAACATTGCCACATAATAGTTTTAAGTGCTTTAAGCTCAAACATCATTTGTTTCATTTGGTTCCTCTTGAACTTGCTCTTGACATATCCAAGGCTTCTGATTAGGTCTGTTATCATCAGTTATTGTAGATGGTCATTCTCCCAGTTTCTATCAAATTAATGCTACGGTGCACCAGGGCTCAGAACTGGCACCAACTCTGTTTCTTCTTCACATCTACGATCTTCTCTCTTACACAATAATTTATTTTCATAGTTTTACTGACGATAGTACCCTCTACTCTAATATTTAATTTCTTAAGCCAGCCTGTAAGTCTAATTTGGAAAACAAGCCCAGGTCAAAACAGATATCTCTATCACAAAAGCTAAAACCAATCTTGGATTGAAGCGCCAAAAATCTTGTCCAGTTTCATTCCTCCAAAACACAGTCATGTCCGCTGTCGCGAAAAAAGTCTGCCAATGCTTAGCCGTTACATATGAGCGGCCAAGTTTTGCAGAACAAAGAATTATTTAATCTTGTTGGTGTTACTTTTGAGAATAACCTTAACTGGCATCCATAGCCTCAGCAACTTTAAAAAAGCTAGTACTTCTTTTTCGACTCTTTCGAGACAGAAAGTTTTTCTTTTCTTCTAATCTGTATACTCTGTATGTATCCCAGATCAGATCCTCTTTAGAATATTGTTCTTATGCCTGGGGAATGACGTCACCTACAACACTTATTGTTAGCATTATTGACTCAAATTACTTCCATTTTTTCAGTAAGATCCAATTTTCAAGTGACTGTAAACAACTCAAGTCGCGTTTACATAACAAAACGTTTTGATGATGATTACGACCAAATTTTGAACTTTTTAGTAGAAACATCAGATGATAACTGACAACGATAACCCAAGTATTGTATTTTTCAAGATATAAGAAAATGACTAAAAGTCTGCTTCTGAGTGCAGTAAAAACCCTCGAAATTAGCATTTTATGGTACTATTAGGTAGGTTGACCTAATTATCGCACCCGACCGTACAGGGTCGTATTTCTACCTGACTGGAATAATATATAAGTATTCATGATGCCCTATTTGCCCCAGGTTATATCTAAACGTATAGGGTAAAGTGGACCTAAACTATTCTCTATTCACCTCTGTTGACATGGCCATAAAGGATCACTTTAAAGGATTTTTATTGCAGTCGGAGATAATCGATATGTTTAGTCATTTTCTTATATCTTGAAAAATACTGTAACTTGTCAAGGCTCAAATATAGGTAGAGCCCCTCGTATAATTGGCTTATTATTTTATAATATGTTTTTAGTAAACTTTTAGGACACCTTATACATATTGTATAAATGTATAAAGATAAATAGAAGAGATTCTGATTATGCCTGTAATATTCGTTAAAAACAATTATTTATTTTTTATGTGTGTTACTGCAATGTGTTTTTCGTTTAAGGCAAGATAATAAAATAATTATAATAATAATTCCTATCAGCAGAAAATGACGAATCACATATTGATTTTTCGTGAACTGACATGTTTGTAAATATAAATACGATAATTTATTATAAATAAATAATTTTTGTAGATAATTGGTTTTTTATTTTTCCCAAACCATTATTCCAGGATAAAGTAATGCCAGGTTTAAATCTGTATTCTTCGTTCTAAATATTTAATTTAATATTTAATTTTTTTAAAATACATATAAAATTTTTTAAATCCTTATTTTTAATAAGTGACAGTTCATTTTCATTGTATTTGTTGTTTAAAAACCCACTATTTATGCGAAATTAAAATTTATTAAACAAAATGTACAGGGTCTCCCAATTTCAACACTTTTATAGGGTATCTTTGTAATTGTCTTTATATTGATTGCTGAATAATTGCCCATTTCGGAATATGGTTACGGGGTCAAGTAAAAAAGTTATCTGACCTAACCTCATTTGCTTAAATGGAACTCCCTATATATTTTAATGTTAATGATAGCATATTAAATTTTCTTTTTAAAAATATAACACACCATGGATAATATTTTTTTTTGCGATTTTTTTAAAATTTTTATTTTTAAGCCACAGTAGGCTATGAAAAAAAGGGGTAATACCAAAACGAAACTATGGTGACATTCTAGTTGTTATTAACATTTAACGTCAATTTTATTTTTACGTATTAATTTGTAAAAGTAATTAATTAATTTGTTAAAATATTGATATGATATCACTTATATTGAAAGTGACAAAAAAAAGAGGAAATGGCACAAAATTTTTATTTTGTTCGCTATCCGGAAAGACGACAACCATTTAAGACATATTCCGACAACTGGAACATACGCATGTTTTACGAAGCCGTATAATAAAGAAAACAAGAAAAATAAAGAAATAAGCGTGTTGGTTTTTTCGGGCCCTTTTTAGAACAAAGAAAAACTACGGATAGATGGTTCATTTAAATGGGACGCCTGAATCAGTTCAGATAAAAAAGCTTCCGTAAAGGAAAAAAAAAGTGGTCCCCCCCCGCGAAACAGGTACGAAACCATGGGCGTTAATTTTGGGTTTTTTTTCGAATACGATAAAAAGGGGGGGAAAAGGGGGGGTTTTGGTTTTTAGCCCTTTTTCATCACGCCAATATAAAGGCCTGGGGGGAAACTTTTAACTTTCCAAGTTTAAAAAAGGGGAAAATTTCGATAATGGCTGGTTTTCCCAAACCTTATTTTAAAAAAATATAATTTTAATTTTATCTTATCCGTATTTTTACTTTGGAGAATAAAAATATTATAACCTGAAATTTTAGTGAACTTTTTTTGAAAAAAGACTTTTTAGGCGCTTTAGCATTTTGAGGGTATTGAATGAGACTTAATCGTCAGACTCGGCTATGCAACGCTCATGATTCAGTCGATGCTTTTAAAAAACTTGAAAACATAGGGGGCTTGGGGAAATTTGCTGTGATTATGTATTATTAATCCAGCTACGATGTCAACATAGTTTTGTTTCTAGGATAGTAGCTTCATTTTTTTAGCCTACTGTGATTTAAAGTAATAAAGTTTAGTAAACCCCTGAAAAAAAATCTTTGGGTTTTTTTTAAAAAAAATATGTCAAGCTATCTTTTTGGATTAAAATGTACAGGGTGTTGTATTTAAAAAAATGAGGTTGGGTCCGATAACTTTTTACCTGACCCCGTATATTATAACGCCAACATATAGAAACACCGACAAGACTATTATTTACTAGAATTCTATATTACTAAATTTAACCTAAAAAAAAAAAAAAAAAAAGGGTTCCCGGGGGGAAAACCCCGGGGGCCCCCCCCAAAATTTTTGACACACAATTAATAATTTTTTTAAAAAAGGGGCCTTTTAAAATCTGACAAACTAGGTAAAAAAAAAGTATCCCTATTTTACAGGTAAAGAAATGGATGGTAAAAGGTGGGAAAACCACTTCTCTAAGGATAACTTAAGAAAAGAATAAAGGTTTTACCTATTTAAAAACCTTGTTTTTTTTTTAATTTCTGTTAATGTAAACAATTTTATATAATCTTTAAAAAACAGTAAAAATTACAACAAATAAATACAATAAACAAATTATAAACTATTATGATGTATCCATTATCAGTTTTTTAACCACCCGAAAAAGCGTAGAATAAGACTGTTTGGAGTATTAATAGAACACAAGAACAAGTCAGATTTTTTTTTGTTTATAACAATTTTTTGGTATCTAATAAATATTCATTAAAAATATTTTAATTCATCCCAAATTAAGTAAAAATAGAAATGGTCTCCAGGGATTAAAAAAAATTTTGACCGAGTTTTGTCTTGAACCCCACTTCTAAACGATTACGGAAAATTTTTGTATACATACATTTTTTCATTAAACTTTTGTATTAAAGAGTTCGTCTCCCTTTTTGTATTCTATACACGCCACTGCATTTAATATAATATGTATAATAAAACGTCTTGCTACTTTCTTAAATCGTTGATTGAGTAATGTTTTACATTACTCAATCAACCTTTTTAAAATTTTAATTTTACCTTGAACCCGGTTGTTTGGGAAATACAAATTTTGCCCCAATTTAGTTCTTGATTTTTTAATTATTTCTCGGCATTTTTATGGGTACCAACAAAAAATATAGTGCAAAAAATTTGGGGGGAAATATAAACTTTAACATTTCAGCAGATCATAAAAAAAATGTGTTTATATTCCTCATTTTGCTTATGTTTGTAATTTAAAGTACTATTTATCCTATAAATAAATCCGATAAAACTTTTTTAAATTTAAAATTTCAAAAAATAAAAATTCTGTTAAAGCGGATTGTAAAATGCTGTGCAAAAGCACAGGGTCTTCCAAAATCTTACATTAATACAGCTCCTAACAAAACAACACAAAGAGCTACTTCTCTGCATCCCTCTAAAGAAGGCCCGAAACTTCCTCTTTCTCCGCCTTTGTAGATTGTGATTTGAAAACTTTTGCTCGCTTAAGAAATACGGGGGACAACCCCAAAATTTGAAACCCCCCATTTTCTTATTTAAAAAAAATAGAAAAAATTTTTTCATTTTTTTTTTAATGATTGTTAAAAAATCTGTTTTCAGAATAAATATACAGGCAAAGGTTTTTCATTCCTCATTCAAGTTTTTTAACCGCCACTGCAGTCGATTCCCACGAAAAACCGTCAGCTTTCAATCGCACGCTATACTGGTTGAGACTCAAACACAATTTTAAGACGACTATTTAGAAGAGTTTGATTAGAACTCCAACCTGACTATGTCTTTTTTCTATTTTCGAATTGAGGACGAACACGTTTGGGTGAATTACCAATAAATTAAATTGGTTGAATATTAACCAAGTTTATAGTTACAAATTTTGATTCTTAGTTGAAAACTATAAACACATAAAAGTATAAATCGACCATAAGAACCGGTTTACACATAAAAAAAATTTTAGTAAAATTTATGGTGAAAATTATCACCAAAATTTTGATGAAAATTTCACACCAATATTTCTCGACCAATGAAATACAAGCATTTCTCAACGTTGCCATGGTAACCTATGTATTTTTTCGGAATTTTCTCTACCTGGGGTACCCTGAGGGTATTATAGTGGAATTTTTTACATAAGAAAAAGTGACAATTGACAAACACAACTTTATAAAACGTATTTTGTTAAACATTTAAAATTATATTATTTGAAAAAAAGGGGAAAAAAAAAGAAAATAGTATATTATAATCTATTTACTTCTTAGTAAATACATTATAATATACTAAAAAAAAAAAGTTTGAACCATCCTTAACGCCTAGGTTTTATGGGCATAGGGGATCAAAATGGTGGAAAATTATTGTTTGAAATACATTTTTTAAAAAACCCAGTTTTAAAAGTAAAGTAAATTTTCAAAAAATTCAAAGTAAATTTTAAAATATATTACATCCGAAAAACTATTTGTAACTAAAATTGGTAAGGGAAAAAATTGGGGGGTCCTTAAAGCTTAAATGTTATAAAGTATACCTAGACCCTTGGTAGACTTATTGCTGGAATAAAATTTTGGACCATCCTTAAAGCTTAAATGTTATAAAATATACGTAGACCCTTGGTAGACCTATTGCTGGAATAAAATTTTCTACCAGTTTTAGTAAAGTAAACTCAGTATTCGAAAGTAATATAAGATATATTATATCCGAAACTGATTTGCTGGCTTCTACGTAACTAAAATTGGTAGAAAAAACATTTGGACCGTCCTTTAAGCTTAAATGTTATAAAGTATACGTAGACCCTTGGTAGACTTATTACTGGAATAAAATTTTCTACCGGTTTTAGTAAAGTAACCTCAGTATTCGAAAGTAAAATAAGATATATTGCATCCGAAAGTGATGCTCCTATATAACTAAAATTGGTAGAAAAAAAATTTGGACCATCCTTAAAGCTTAAATGTTATAAAGTATACGTAGACCCTTGGTAGACTTATTTCTGAAATAAAATTTTCTACCGGTTTTAGTAAAGTAAACTCAATATTCGAAAGTAATATAAGATATATTACATCCGAAACTGATACTTCATGTAACTAAAATTGGTAGATTTTTTTTTCATTGCTTCCCCATCAATATTTTTTTTATTATAAACGTCGATGTAAAATTTTCTTAGAGATCGAACGCTGTAAAAACAACACCGATACGTCACGGTCTCATCCCAAGCAGCAATTTTAGTCGTTACTACCACGCCCCGACTATTGTTGGGAACTCTAAAGTTGTTTTTACTAGTGACGGGAACGTTGTCGCTACGATCCCATTACGTGTCTACGACCAAAATGGGGAACATTTTAAAGGTGATGGTTCCGTAAAATTTACTACCTTGGAACTTAAAGCGGTACGTCGCACTTACGTTCCAGCTACGTGGCGGGGACGTAGCGCCGTGGTCACCTCTACCCGAGCCGCTACTTTATAAAATTTGTTCCCGCCTACTTTACTTGGCCTATTTGCTTTTTCTTTGTCTTACATATTCAGAAACATTTTAGTAGCATCTTCCGTCGTTATTTAGCCTCCTTAGCTATAAAGGAAGTAATATTTTCATGTTTAAGTAAATATTATCGCTTGTAGGAGTACAAAAAACTTTGCTGCACGAGGTCCGAGTACATAAAAATTCAAAACGATTAAAAAATTTCTGTAAAATGTGATGTCGATAGATTCATAAAAACAACGCGCCCTCTCAAAACATATTTTTAGCACTTTTTTTTCGGGCAGGCAATAATAAATATGTATAAATTTCCCGAAAAATGTTTTTTTTAACATTTCTTCTAATTATATGATTTTATTTTCGCTTTAATTTATGTTTTTTTGTGATTTTTTGACGATTTTATAATTGTAATACCATAAGGAAATTAAAATAAATGTAATGGCGTCCTACATTTTGTCAGTAAATATGGCGCATTTTTACAGAAATTACTTCTAAGTAGTATTTACCATAATGTTTGAAAGATTTCACTTTACTGTAAGTAGCGGCCACTACAATTTATCACTTTAAAGTCATTATTACCTTATGGAATATTTGTTGTAGATATTTCAAACTATATAGTCGCGATAACTACAATACCATCTCAAAGTTCCCGAAGCCACGATAAAGTTCCCATTGTCACTATAAAGTTCCAATTGGAACAACCTATAATTATTTAGTGCATTGTAGCGTTTTGTGCGGGCTGCACATATTTTAACTGTCACAAAAAGCCATAAACTGTTCGAACACCAAGAAGTACTCGAACGAATAATGCCGACTGTCGACAACGGGTAGATATTTTTGTCTTTATAAAGTGACCCTTACTTTAAAGTGATTTTTTTAAGTAATTGGAACTTTGTGGTAATTTTAAGACAGTGGAAAGTAAAAATTACTGCAAAGCAGTTTTCGTGAGTACCGAGGGACTTAATTTTACCTTAAATATTACTACATAGTTCCACAACTTTGAAAGAATTTTAAAAGTTGCAACGACATCGTAGTTACTTTTAACGCTAACATAAAGTTATAAAAACTTTAAAGTGATATACCGGTAACAGGACAAAGTTACTGGGACTATCGAATATTACTTTTAAGTCTTTGCTACTTTAAAGTTATTTTACCTAGTAACAATCTCGTACCAAAAACTTCAAAAGCTACCTAGAAGTACTGAAACTATTAGGTTCCAAATTGTAGTAATAATACCTACAAAATTACCCAAAAGTCTAAATAAAGAATGGAAAAAAAAAAAAAGTTTTTTTTTTTAGTAATAATTACGTAACAACAACTTATTCAAAGTTCCGATCTCTGTTTCCGCTACTTTGATGCTGCTTGGGATATGACAAACTGATATAAAACGGTGACGTATCGGTGTTGTTCTAACAGCGTTCGATCTCTACCAAATACCATTCGAAATCAAATAATTCCTTCTCGCTCACGAATATTTTAAGAAAACTATACCTCGCCTTCGGCTCGGGATAATTTTCAAAATTTCGTGAGCTCGAAAAAATTTCCGGAAATAATTTGACTTCTAAAGGTATTACTAGTGAAAATCTTCATGGGATATTTTGTAATGGTATATTGATTAATGTTTGATATTTACAATAAATTTCAGTAAAGTTATCGCTAGAATATGTGTGATGCTCATGCACACAAATGCAAATTTTTAAAAAAGGCTGTTTTTGGTAAAAATAATTTGAAATTTGGAAAGTCAATGAACAAAAGAAATGTTTTTGTGTTCTTTAAATTATATTAAATATAAATAGACGATAGTTGTCACGTTGTTACCATTAGGTGTGGCAACAGTTTTCTAGTTCCTTTTTACTTTCTGAAATAATTCTCAATGGAATTATCTACCTCGAAAAAAGTTCTTTGTCAATTATGCAGTTGCAGTTTCATTATTCTTACACATTGTGTAAATTTTTTGCACAATTATGGCAATCATTTTTCAAATAAGTGTGTGAAAAATGATTCTAAGACTATGAATAGCTTTATTCGGTATATACCGTTTTATTTGACCTTGTAAATAAGGTACTAGTAGTAGTATTATCTTTGGTACTAGTAAAACTAGCAGAGTCTGACATTTCGAAACGAATACTGAATGGTTTTTCGGACGAACAATGTACAATATTTTATTTCATGCTGTACTGTCGAAATTTATATTTTGGAATAGTAACGTATTTTTAACCTGCTTCGTATATGTACAAAATAACCAATTGTCTGCTTTGAAAACAAATTATAAGATTTTTATTTACTGGTGAAAACATTTTCAGTACTGACATAAAACCTAAATTTGGCAAAAAGTTTGCGTTGATATATCCCGGAAACACAACTATCCCGCTTTTATTTATGTTAAGGTAAAAAGTAAAGTCAGTTTAAAATTAGTGTTATTTTACAATCAAATTTGGTAAAATTGACGAAATGGAAAAAGATGGTAAAAATCTGATTCCTGATGAAATTCTGCAATAATCTAAAGGGGCAACGGGGCAGCTAGTATCAAAAAAATTGTCAGAACGGTATGAGAAAGACTTTACTAGTCCGGTAAATTTTTTTATTTTTTTTTTTTCCGGTAAAACATAATTACGTTAACAATTTGAGTCCGGTAAATGCGTTTTCCCCGGTCTAGGAAATTGGGTTTTCCCCCTAGAACCCCACTTCCGGGGAATTTTTTCAATAATTTAGATAAAAACAAAAACGTCAATCTTTTTTTTACACAATGTGTCAAAAATGTCAACATTGTCTAAAGACACGTTCAGATCGAACTGTTTTCGAAGTACTAACTTATGACGATTTTGTGAAAAATTAAAAACCATTCTAATTAAAATAAATACAACAATATCTTAGAAATACCTTATTTTTTTTCTATTAGAAATTAAAAAAAAAATTTAAAAAAAGCAACTAATCTACTTCTAAATTTTCTTTTTTTCGTTTAAATACCTTTGGAACTCTTGGGCATCTTCTTTTTTTAGTGGAGAATATGTGGGCGAATCTCCGATGGCCCCAAAAGTTGGTGTTAACCCGGTATATATAATACTTTGAAACAATTCTGTTGCGTTTTAAGTTAGGAAGTAGTCGAATCTTTCCCCCAAAACCTTAAAAGACTCTCTTCAACTTTTTAAAAAAAAGTACTTCTTAATTTTTTTTTAAATCACAGTTTTGTAATAGGTAAGTCAAATAAGTTAAGTTACGATGATTCTTTTTTATGTCATGAAATAAAAAGGTTTCTTAACGTTCGCGACCTTGCGATTTCACAACAATTTGTAGATGCACCTTAATTATTTGTCTATTTCATCCTTTTTCAAAGGCGAATAATCCACCTGACAACTTCTATTAAATAAATGCCGAATTACCTAATAATAAGAAATAAAGATCTTTTACGTGGTAGACTTATTGCTGAAATAAAATTTTCTACCAGTTTTAGTAAAGAAAACTTAATATTAAAAAAAATTCAAGATATATTACATCCGAAACTGGTTTTCTATTTAACAAAATCCGTAGAAAAATAGTTTGAACCAAATTTTTGCTTGTAGGTTTTATAGAGCATATACTATACATAGATCTATAGTAGCTTATTGCTGAAATAAAATTTTGTTCCCCTTTTTTTTAAAGAAAACTTAATATTTAAAAAAAATTTAAGAAAAAATTACATCCGAAACTGGTGTTTCTATTTAACTAAAATTTAAAAAAATAGTTTGAACCATCCTTAGCTTGTAGGTTTTATAGGGTATATACTATACATAGATCTATACTAGCTTATTGCTGAAATAAAATTTTCTACCAGTTTTAGTAAAGTAAACTTAATATTAAAAAGTAACTTAAGATATATTACATCCGAAACTGGTGTTTCTATGTAACTAAAATCGGTAGAAAAAAGTTTGAACCATCCTTAGCGCCTAGATTTTATAGGGCATATAGATCTATAGTAGAATTATTGCTGAAAAAAAATTTTTTTCTACCAATTTTTAGTAAACTCAATATTTGAATGTAATATAAGATAATTATATTACATCCAAAACTGATGATTCTATGTAACTAAAATTGTTTAAAAAAAGTTTGGACCGTCCTTAAATATATCAGTTTTCTCGTGAACAAGCAGCGTTGATTTGAGCATTGAGTATTTTGCCCATAATGATGAACCATTCATTTTTTTTGACTAAAAACAACAATCGTAGAACAAACCAAAAATGTGATATAAAAACTTACAGCATCTAAAAAATATGCCAAAAGCACATCTTCCTGAATTACTTCCACGACATGTTCAATTTTCCAGTTAACAAATTGCTGAAATTCTTTTTCGTATCGCGTTTTAGATTTTAAAGGAATTAACTTTTCTTGAGCTTCCTCCGATTTTGTTAAAATTTCATCAGGAAGCATCATTTCATATACCTTAATTCCGCCATTGTTGACATTAAAGTGAACAGGAAATCAAAAGATAGGTACGAATATTTTGACATTTTAGCTTTGGACCGGCTTTCTGCGATAGCCGCAAAAATTAATGTTACACAAAACAAATTTGGAAAATAGTGTCATAAAAAGAATATAATATATTATTTTAACTTTATTAGTAGCAAAGACAGTATGAAATAAAATAACATACGATACAGGCCGTTAGGTGTTGTTGTACTCGTTCAAAATATTCTGGACTCGGCTCCTGCGTCGCCTCGTCCTTATCTACTCTACGTAACAAGTCACCTACCGGCCTTATAACGTAAAATACTATTTTTCGGATTCTGTAAAAGTTCATTTTCCGGACTAGAACCAAGTATCTTTAAGTGCTTACTGTACAGTATAACATAAATACTATTTTAAAATTTTACCCTGTAAGTAAGGGACTGATAAATTAAATAAATAAAACCACAATAATAATATTTTCTATTCTATTTATTATGAAAATATAATACAAAACTTCCTATGTAGTGTAATTGAATAAATCGTTAATATAATCAATATATATTGTGGTCAATTACTGGACTGCATTGGTGTATACAGAATGTAGCAAGCACAAATGCACTAGCCATTATGTTAAGTCAAATTACTTCATTTTTAATAGCAGTTAAATTCTATTACTTATAGTAGGATTTTTCATGCATTACGGTCACAGAACGTCATTTATAAAACAAATAAATAATTTTTAACATGAACTTGATGTTGTAAGATTCGATGATCAATATTGAAATTATTTTATTAATTTTTGATTATATACAGAGTGTTCCAAAATTAGCATACAATTTCTGAAGTTACTCAGTACAAAAAGTTATTAAACGAAGACCAGATTGGCCGCTTTTTTTATTCTGCCTGTAATTTCACGAAAAGAGCTAAACTAGCTATCTCATATACTTTTTCCTGTCGAATCTGAAAAGAATGATTGAAAAATAATTAAAGACTAAATAAAAATGCTTGGGGTATTTTTAATATTTTTTTTTTAATAGAATGCCTTAGTTTTTATGTGATTATCCGTTTTCTAATTTATTTTTATGATCCTAGTTTTGAGATTCCCCAGCGTTCTTACAAAGCAACTTTCAGATTATAATAAATTTTGTCTTTTTTTAAGTGTACTATATGTCCCAAAAATGCAAACGAATTTTGGCACAAGCTGTATATATATATTTTTTTATTTTATCCTAGGATATAACGCTTAGGCTTAATATTTTGGATCGTGGCCAAAGAATATAGCGTAATAAATACGTAGAAAAGAAAAGGTCACTAGCAATGCAGTTGAACAAAAAACGAGCATTTTTTTAACCACCCATTTCAGTTAAGATAAAATTGTTTTTTTTAACCAATTAAATTACCTATATTTTAAATAAAGGTTTAATCTTTGCCTTAATTCTGGATCTTTTGGTAGATCTATACGATTGGGCAGTAAATTAAAAATGTACCAAATTATTTTTCAAATATAATTATTTTTATAAACAATTAAAATTCATCCATATAGTCTAAGTAGACAAATATTACTAAAAAAGGTTCAAAAATTAAATAAGTTTTTTTTATTTTCTAAATACATTATTTTATTCTCGTTTTTTGTGTTATTATTTTTGCCAATCAGTGAAAGTTATACACTAAGACTTAAAATAATGTGAATGTTTTAAAACACAATTACTTAGCCCCATAATATTATAATAAGAAAATAACGATCTGTTTAGTAATGTTTTGATTAATTTAAAGGTTGTTTTTGCAATGAAATACCTTATGGATCAGCAATATACAGATTCTGATATATACACTAAAACTTTATATATTTGATAACAAAGGAATAAAGTCATAACTTCTCACATAAGTAACACTAAACGAATTTCCTCATACAGGCTCATAAAACGGTCCTTTAACAAGGACTAAAATAAAAATTGTTTTTCTTATCTGTATTTGCTTATATTAAAAATAAAATGTGAAATGGTCATCTTGTGTATTTTCTCTTACAAAATCTAAAAGAATAGGTACTTATAACTTACTTAATAAATCGATAATTTTTAACAACAAAAATTAAAGTATTTTTGTTGTTACTAAAAGTAAGAACCATAATCTTTTGTATTAAAACGTATTAAAAAATGTCACTTTTTCCAAAACCGGAGCAATAAATAAGGTCTCTCATTAAAAATCCATTAATTGTATCTCGTTTGTCTTTTGTTTAAATTTAAATAATTTTTAAGTGTTTTTCGGAATTCTAAAAAAAAAAACATAAAATGTATTTTTTAAATTGTCTTTAAATATGAAAAACCAGACATATCAGTTCTTATCTGATGTCCTGTATATACTTTTATGTTATATTTTGTTTGTGTAGGTACGAATTTTAATGGCTGTGCTTAACGTTACGTGTTACACGTTTAGTCAGCGTATAAGCTTAACGTTTCTATCTATCGGTTTTGCTCTTAAACAAGATACTTCATCTGTATATTGCTTTCTAATTAAAAGTTTATGGCAATGTAAAACTAATTTCACTGCTCACTATTTACACCACAATATCCATGATGTCCAAAAATTTTCTTATTAACCATTCATTATACCAAAAAATTCTAAATTCTTTTAGAAATGTTGATTTTTATAATCGGGCCATTTTAAGTTAAGAATGACGTAAGCAAAAACAAAGGTCTTCCTATTGGTCAAAAGCATTTTTCATGGCTACTCTCAGTTGTTTTTGCTTTAGTCACTCGCAATTAAAATGGCCCAATTTTAAATGTTTTATTGTTCTTAAACACATTTTAATATATTTTGAGCATCCTGAATACTTTAGTTTAAATATCTTCCTGGTATATTTTGTGTTTCATAGCAAAAACTTACCTCTACAATATCCAAAACACAGAAAAATCCTCTATTTTAGTTAAAAACATCATTTAAAATACTTTTTAAATATATTTCGTTGTAAACTTTTTCAAAAAACTCTTTGGCATGCAACTAGTTACTTTTTTATTGGACGTGGTCTCTACGTACGCTAATGCGCTAAATTTTACATATTACATTAGTTTAATTATTTATCTTAGTTCTTATTTATTACACATCTACAGGCAACCCAAAATACATCGCTCGGATACAATTTAGGGTTGCCTATGTAAGCCGGATAACAAAATATGAAAATATTGTACTTACAGCAATAATAAATTAGTTTTTACATACTTTTTACAAATAACTTAATGATTTTACAACATAACATACAATTAACTTAAATAAACACAATGCTTAATTCATTGGAGAACACTTTTCCACCATAATATGGGAAATTTACAATAAAGAATAATAATTTTACCCAAAATTAATGTAATTTTACATAAATAAGAACCAGAACTTTATATAAAATTTATTTATTTAACTCTATGTTCATAAAATATCTCTATGTAATATTACAGTTCATCTTTAGCATTGCGACAATATAAATTACACAAATTCATAGCAATTTGTGTAAAATTACATAACGTATGTAATTTCTATTGTAAAAATGAGAATTTATATAAAGGTAACTTACTTTATAAAGGCTATTTCTTTCTAAGTATCGCTAGGCCCTAAGAGTAGGTAATACATATTTGTATTGCTTATTTGATTATATTATTTTTTTTTGTCTAAATATATGTTTTTTTAATTCTATTGTTATTCTATATTGCTGTTAATTTAGGCAGACTATTAGTTTAATATAAATGTTAGTTGTAGAGGGAGTATAAAAAAATAATTGACATTTTTGTCCAAAAAAAATATTGCGGTGGATCCAAATATTTTTGCTGATATTGCTTTCTAAAAGCAAAAAAATTCTTAAAGATGTTGTTAATTGTTGAATTTGCTGACTTCTTTTAGACCATTATTTGCTTATGGGAGAAGTTTTAGTGGTTTAAATAGCGGATTTTTACCCTATCCATATAAGCCAAAATTATTTTAAAAGATTAGCAGTCAATCGAAAATTATTCAAAAATCTTGGTAATTGAATTTTCTTATTTTTATTTAAATATTTGTTTATAACGTCATTTCCTCCATTTTTTTATTATATAGGTACCTTTTATAACATACGAGAATTCTTAGTGAGACTTTGGACTAAAATTATAACTGTTGAAAATCAAAATGTTCTAAAAATATTCAGAGCGAGAAAAAATTTCCAGCTTTTATTAACCTTGCGTGGTAATTGCTAAGAAATTTTACACCAATTTGTGTTTAAAATAGTTTTAAAAATAACCCTATTTAAACAGGTGAACCAAATTTTAATATTCAACATTATTTCGTAATATGTATTTCATTTTATAATTGTCAAAAAAATCTGTTATTATGTCAAAAATTGTCAACTATACTACAGGGTTTCCCATAATTGACTGCCCATTTTGATATTGAAATAAATTCTTTATGAGATAATTTTAGTATGTTTTTTTATATTATTATCTTCTATGGCCTTTGGGATTTAAATCAACATAATATTTTTAATTGAGTAGGCACCTGTCACAAAACTAGGAAAAATTGATTTTCGTAAAAGGTCATTTTTCCAATAAAGCATCATTAGGTTTGAACACATAATTTAATGTTTAGTTTTAATTTTCATGGATTATTTAGTTAAACAACGAGTTTTTTGGCGTAAAAACATAAGGAGTAACTTAATAGAAGATGAAGCGACAGTACATACCGCTAAAAACTCTAAAACAATTCTGTGAGAAGTGTTTAATGGCTGACTCAACTGCACCAGACTTTTTCTGTGGGGCTATTTAAAGCCAAAGGTTTTTGCAACTTGTCCAGAAAACATCCAAGATCTTAAAGTCCGAATTCCTGAAGAGGTCCGGTGAATAGATCAGGTTTTCCTTCATCATGAATCATGAATCATTTCTTGTCAAATCTTGAAAAGTGCATTGAAGTTAATGACACTTACTTAAAAGACGTAAATTTTAAAAGTTTGGATAAGTCGTATGTTATAGTAAATCCCCAAGAGTGACTTGTAATTATGTGTAATAAAGTGTTAGTTTTATTAAGTTTTGACAATTTTACTGAGCAATTAAAATGGACAGTCAATTATGCGAAACCTTGTATAATTCGCTGTTGGTTAATCATTACCATATTGACTCTTCAATAAAACCCATGCTGATTGGTTAAAAAGCACTGGTGTGATATTTTTATTAAAATTTAGGTTAAAAATGTTAATCCCTCCAACTATTAATTATGTTATTTCTGAGAAATTACTGAAACTTTTAATACACCAAAATAGTTTTAATTTTAAACAAATAATATCCCTGGTATATAAAAATATCGATTTCTTCCGTAAATTATGCCAATTTAAAATGTTGTTTTTCGTTCGATGAAGTCCGAGGTTCAGAATAATATTATTTTTAAAAGTAAATTGGAAATCCTAAAAATCAAACCGGGAAAAGTCAACAAAAAAGAAATAAGGCCAATTTGGTGGTGTTTTTCTTACTCTGCAGACATTAACTATGTTTTTCTTCGTAAATTGGATGTTATGATTGTGATTTGTAAAAATCGTTTAATTATAAGGAGTGTTCAATTCACATTGGTTTACATTAAAGATTACTATGGAGTGCCTGAATTACCTAAAAGAATTTGGGGGTCAGGGACAACAGGATAGAACTACTCTGAATATCTGAAGACTCAGGAATGAAAGGCAATGAAAATGGTCAAATCTTATAATAAAACACTTCAAATTAAATAAGTTTGCACAGCTAAAACAACATGGAATAGTAAAACTATAATTATATCATGATAATAAATAATTTTTAGGTTTGTTGCTATTACCTGTTGTTTCAAACTTAAATTCACTTGTAAGTTTTAATAAATCTTAAACAACCGTAACATTTCTTTACCATAATTGACAAAACATACTCCCTCTACAACTCTGCTGCACTCTAAGAGTGCCACTGTATTACATTACTTAATATTTTATAATGTTAAACCCTTATCTGCTATATTTAAAATTTGTCAATAGTACCTAGACTTACTTCGTTATCTATCATATTGCTATGGTTCCAGAGGCCTGGCCATCCTGACCATCCTACTGCTTATTGCTTTTGAATACCCGGCACCCGGAAGTCAAAATTTCGATTCTTGCGAAAACCGTAAATCCTTTAAAAATTCTTAATTAAATTAAACATAATAAAAATGGATTTTATACATGGTCAAGCAACTAGATCTCAACAGGGCTATTTTTGTAGCTCTTCTTGCACTTAATAATAGATCACTTAGGAAAATTATTTAAAATAAAACCCACATATTTTTTTCAATGGGACCCCTTGTTTACTGGCTGGTTTTTGAAAGCTTTTAATCTTTTTTCGATACATTTTAATCAAAAGTATCGTACTTATTTTAAGTAACAACAGAATTAATTTAATTACTTATTTCAGTTTTAGCAATATATAATAAAGGTAGCAATAAAAGCAGGACTGACTTTTTGTGTTTTGTCATTTCAAGTACTGATTGTAATCTTCTTCTATTTTTTAATTTAAATAGCATATTTTTTTTTATCTTGGGACAGTCCACGAAGGCTGATGCCTAAGTGCTAACGTACCGTGGGTGTCTTCAGTGTGGTGAGAGGGAGTTTGTTCACACGGGACTTAAATTTTTGGAGATTGGGAGGAGAAGGAAAAACTTCTGCGGGCAGCAGGTTCCATAGTCTTGACACTCTACGAATAAAGGAACGAAGAAAGCGGGGCCTCTCTAACTGAACTGTAAAAGGATGCATAAAAGTTGCACTACGTGTTGCTCTGTTGGGAGCTGCCAGAGAAGGAATTATACTGGCCAATTCCTCTGAGCAGAAGCCGTAAAAATACTTATAGAAGAGCGACAGATCCCCTACAGCTCGACGATGGGCAAGAAGAGGAAGCCTTTCTGTGAGCGTTGGATCATTAATAAGACGAACGGCTCTTTTTTGAATGGAGTCCAGAATGCTAAGTGTTGTAGGGGACGCCATTCCCCAGACATGAGAACAATATTCTAAAGAGGGTCTGATTTGGGATACATACAGAGTGTACAGATTGGAAGAAGAGAAATATTTTCTGGCTCGGAAGAGAATCCAATCTTTTTGAAGCTGCCGAAGCTATGGATGAAAATGTGTTTGTGCCTGTTGAGGTTATTCTCAAAAGTAACGCCGACAAGATTAAACGACTCTTTGTTCTGCAGAACTTGGCCGCTCATATGTAAGGGATGAGCATTCGCAGACTTTTTTCGCGACAGCGAACATGACTGTGTTTTTGAGGCATTAAACTGAACACGATTTTTGGCGCCCCAATCCAAGATAAGTTTGAGGTCTTGTGTAAGAGATATTTGCATTGACCTGCGCTTGTTTTCAAAATCAGAATTACACGGTGGCTTAAGAAATTGAATACTAGAGTGGAGGGTACTATCGTCAGCAAAACTATGAATGGGATTGATTGTTGAGGAGAGAAGATCTTTAATGTGTAGAAGAAACAGCGTGGGCGCCAGCACTGAGCCCTGGGGCACCCCAGCATTAATTTGGTAGAAGCTGGAGGAATGACCATCTACACTAACTGATATACGTCGATTAGAAAGGAAACTGAAAAGCCAAGAGCAAAGCTTAGGTGGAAGACCGTAAGAAGGAAGGAAGGAAGGAATTTTCTATATTAACATAATTAATTATGTTGTTACTAAAATTTATTTTATTGAAACGCTTCGAGAAAAATTAAAGTTAAAAAATTTGATGTCGTATCTCTTTTGCTTCAGTTAAAATCTTTTTCTTAAGAGTTTTTCAGTTTTTATGACAAAAAAACACAAAAGGGCTATTTAACATCTTTTTTTTTTAATTCACCCTGTGGAGTCTTCGCTGGGTGACCCTGTATAATTTGCCCTTTCATTTTTTTTTAATTACACCATCCCAAACAATGTAGGGCACTAAACTAAGTTTCTTAATTTATTTATTAAATATTTTATTATCAAAGCCTTTTTTAATTTTCGTTGTTATTTCGTTTTGCGTTTTGCTTTACATTTTTCCGTGTATGGCTTACCATATGTATTTTTTTCTCATATTTAGCAAATTTATGAGCTAGTAATAAACATAAATTTGTAAATATTCTTTAAAACATTTGCCAAAACAATTTTTTTGAAGAAAATATTGCTTTTTGTATTATTGCTTTTTTCAAAGACATATTCCTGAATTTTTACAGTATCAAAAATTTTTTATTATTAAATCTAGACTAAAATGTTTTGACAAATGTAAATATTTTAATCTAAAAAGTTGTTTAGCCTAATATTATTGACATTTAACACCGAATTTGACAGAAAATTGCTTCGAAGTTATTGCTAAAATATTTTTATTGCTTTTCTTTAGATTCAGTAAATTGTAACTTTTGTTTAACACTTTTAACATTAAAATTAAAGGTTATAAAAAAGTGGAAAAACAAATACAATTAATATTACTTAAAAAGAGAAAGAAGAAAACTGGAAACTGCAAAACTTTGGTTAAATTTGTAAATGAAGGTTAATAAAAGAGGAAAAATTGTGTAATATAGATAAAAACGTATTTAAACATTTTTTTATTGGGCTTCTTTTAGAATTATTATTTTTATGAAAAGCCCTTAAAAGAAATAACCAACAAAATTGTAGTAAAATTTTGGGTGCATGTAAATCTAATTATTACTGGTTAAAAGGTACACCAACTTAATTTTAAGGTTAAAAGTCAACTACCTATCCAATACTTAAAATTCTACCAAAACGTCAAAATACGCTGCTTAGGATTTTCCAAAATTCACCGTTTTCGTTAGGCCCGATCTTTTTATTCTTCCGAAGTAACGCCAGAACATTAATACAAACTATATAAACATGTCAAAAAAACAACTTCTACTATCTAAATTTCATTGCATATATCACTCTCTACTGTACATGTTGTGTGCTGTTAACCTAAGGTTGTCTACTTGGACTGAGTTTAAATTGGCGGATACTAGTAAGACCCTGTTTTTACGTCATCCAGTATAGTAATGGTTACCAGAATCAAAGTTTACAGAATTAAAGAATAAGTTAAGTCACTTTTGTCGGGAATTTATGTTATTTGACCATTTAATTTAAACTATCTTTTTGATATTACAATGTACTGCTTTTAGACACCAACTTCCTTTTCAGAAATGGATATAAAGTTTCCTTATACAATTTTAAAAACAAATATACTTTGCATTACAACATGTGATGAAATTTTAATAGCGCTATTTGTAAAAAAAAACAAAATTTAATATGGTGCTACTACAGAAAATGTAGCTGGAAAAAAACATTGTTTAAACTAAGTAGTTTTACGTAGGGTGCTTTTAGTCTTATTTTACAACAGTGATGCAATTTATAAAAACTGGGTAAAAAAACAACATCTAAAATTTTGCATATGGGCTTAAAATTATACAGGGTGTTAAAACAATGCATGGCCAAATTTTAGGAGATGATTCTTTATTAAAAAATATAAAAACGTTTCTATAAATATTGGTCGGAAAATGCTTAGTTTCTAAGATACAAGGGTGTTAAACTTTTTTTGAGAAAATAGGTTTTTTGTTATTATCTTAAATATCCTATAGTTGATTTTCTTGTAATTTGTTAGTGTTATTTCTAGTAATAAAGGTCTATTTTAGGCCTATTTGAAATAAAATTCTTAAGGTGGTGTACCTAGTTGGAATCTCGAAACTATGTTTTCAATGTCGGTGGGCATGATTTCTCCGAAACGGCCTCAATGATTGGGTTAAAAATTTTCTCAATCTCCTTAGAATATATTCCTCAGGTATTAATTAGAGAAATAAGATTTTTGAAAAATATTTCGTTTTTTTTAAACCAATCGAAGTTGGAAATTTTTCGAAAATTGTAATATTTTCATTTCCTTTCGTCAAAAATCAAAATTTTGACTATTTTCTTAATAAATAACTGCCTCCGTCCATCTATTTAAAAATTAAAAAAACACGTTTTTTTGAGTTTCCAACGCGGTATAACCCCTTAAGTCCAGTGTCTTGTCAGGGGACAGCTTATAGAAAATATTTGTGAAAAAACTCTACGCCACTGACTTTTTTACAATTTTAAAATTTTTGTAAATTGAAAAACCAAAAATACAACTTTTTTTTTCTGACGTTTTTTTCTAGGCTGCTTTCTTTTCAAGAAAAAAATTAAAACCCATTTATTGCAAGTCTCTGAACTACTTTATCTGTTACTTAAAAAGTCACATGTGCCTTTAATTTTTAAAACTTTTTTAATGGGGTCTAGAGTCTTGCAATGAATAAGTTTTAATGTTTTTTTCTTAAAAATTAAGCAAGATAGGAAAAAGTCGTATTTTTAGTTACTTAATCTAAAAAAAATAAAAATACAAAAATTGCACAAAAGTCAGTGTCGAACGTTTTTTTAACAATTATTTTAAATAAGGTATTCCGTGAGACGCCACTGAACTTGATTTCAGGAAAAATGTGGACAGGGTATTCTGTGTGAGATAATTACAAAAAGAAATGTTTTTAACCCTAACAACATGTATCTTAAAAACTATGCATTTTCGATCCCATATTATAAACTTTTTTTTACATTTTTCAATAAGGAATCATCTTCTAAAATCTGTGCATTTTTTGAACACCCTGTATTAAGAAAATATTTATATAACTTTTTTTGATATTTTCAGAAACAACCACAGTTTGATAAAGTAAATCAAAACTAAATATTTTTGTGTAAAACTTTTTTTAATTACATGAAATTAAATATTGGTTTCTTTTGTTCAATAAAATGTTTTCGATATAAAGTTTATGAAATATAACCCAACTCTAAAAAATGTATGTTCATAAAGAAATCAGGACGTCCCAGAAAACCGACGAGACGTCCCACATAGCCCAAAATGTTTTGAAACTTTTATCAAAGGAAGTCGATATCAATTTTCTTTATAAACTACACAAATTTCTTCCTCAAAATGTGGAGCTCCAATTACAGAAATTACTTATTCACTTCATCGTGACAATGTCTCTATATTCAAAAAACCTTTTATTTAAGCCTAAGTCGGTGGCCTTGTTCATGATAATTATTCTGTTATTTTATTTAGATAGCTCTACTTTTATAGCATACACACAAAAGAAAACCTAAAACTGGGTGAGGTGGGTTTTTATTAAAGTTTTATTAGGACTCCAATAATATCCGCCAATCTACAGGGTCCGGCACTAATAAGTTACTGGCTACTGACTAGACTGCACACTCGCCAGATTTAGGGCACAGTGCTCGGACCTTTGCTTTAGTTGCAATTTGTGAGTTTCTAGATGTTTTTATAAAAAAAACTATGAAAATATTGTTAAAGATAAAATACAAAATAAGAGACAATAGAAAAAATAAGTACAAAAAATTGTAAACAAGGCTTCTTTAAAAACATTACTTTTTATTAGATTGAGTAGAGCTCAGCAGTTTTTATTTAATAAACACTGATCGGTATCCAATACTTGTATTTGTAGTCACAAATACTTTCTTAAAGATTCAAGTGTTTTTAATGGAATATATATTTTTCTTCGAAATAATAAATCCTTTAAAAAAAGTACTTCGGTACACTTTTAAGTAATTAAATTTTTTAAATGGTATAAATTAACTAAAATTTAAAGGTATTTAAATACTTTGAAGTATTTTAATACTCTAAAAGTACTTAAATAGTAAATAAGTAGTTTAATACTATGGTAGTATTTAAATACTTCTGAAAGAACTTAAATACTATAAAACTATACAATACTTCGATAGAATTTAAATACTTTGAAAGTATTTTGATACTCTGAAAGTACTTAAATAATATATAAGTATTTAAATACTTTGGTAGTATTTAAATACTTTACTTTAGTAGTATTTACTTTAAAGTTCTTTAACTACTTTAAAAGTATTTAAATATCCCTAAAGAACTTAAATACTGTTAAACTTTTTAAATACTTTGGTAGTATTTAAATACTTTGATAGTATTTAAATACTTCTAAAGTATTTATATATGCTTAAGTAGTATTTAAATACCTTTATAGAATGATTAAAGTACTAGGTATTCAAATATTTATTCTTATTTGATACTTTTGGACATAAATTACTTTTTTAAAGTAATTTAAGCAGCTCTGCGAAATTATGGATTAAATCTAAAATAAAGGTCTAGAAGCTCATAAATAGTAACTCAAAATATTGCACTGGCCCAAATTCATACCGCTCTTTCATACCGTTTACACTCATACAATATTCAGCAATTGTTATATTAAATTCTAGTTAATAAATATTTAATATATTAATATTTTGTATCTTTCTATATTATATGCTTGCAAAAATACTGCCGAAAAACTATTCTTATTTATCGTTTTAATTTGTTCTTTCGTTGATTTTTTCTGTTTTTAGTTAATTTTTATCTTTTAAAATTCTATTTTACAATAAATTTTGCTTTTTATGTCCGCGCGAATCGGAATATATGTATATATATCTACATAAATATATTGTGGGGGTATCTACATTTACAGGGTGTAGTCGAAAAGTGGTAACTTTTTGACTATTTATAAGAACTATTTAAAAATATAATTAATTGACTATAAACCAGACTAGGACGAAATGGGTATAGGATATTATTATTTCGGGACTAACTCTGCGACTAGAATAAAAATGTTAGCTTTTTTAATTCTCTGAAATAGAACTTTTACTTAAAACCGTATAGTAAAAAAATGTATATTTCGAAAAACATGTTGTTTAAATCCAAAAATTCGTTGTTTTGTCGATTTGTTAACCTTTAGTCTAACTTGAGATCGATATAATGACCTTATGTTAATATATCGTAGATATTTGAGATTGTTTTTCGGTATATAAATCTTTTTACGAATTATTACTTCTATTTAATAATTTTATAAAACTGTAAATATTTCTGAACGCTTTAGCGTTAAAAATACCGCTTAAAATGCTAAAATTACCTAAGATTCGTTGTGATGAAACGTTGCATGTCGTTCAAATTTCGTTGTATTTGAACGGTCTTAAGGGATTTAAAGTAAAACTAACATAAGCATAAGATATCTAAGGGGTTAGTTAACCCTTAACCGGTGTGAATTAGCGCAGCCTATGTAGACCAAGCCTCGAAACCCGGTTGTACGCAATTGGCGAAACCGGCCAGTGCCCGAAATTTATACCCACAACGCGATGTGTATTTTACAAATTTTCCACATCGCGTTACGGATATATTTTATATACCCAAAACGCGTTGTGTGTAAATTTTAAAAATCCACGACGCGAAATCACGACAATCATCGAAGACACGCGACGGTTTTCGTGTTATGGGTAATAATAAATACCCATAAGGCGAAAATAAAAAGATATGTAAAATAAAAATACTGACACGTTCTTAAGATATATTATTTATTTTTGCATGTTAGTGATCCATGACATTTTGAGTTACACTTTTTGTTTCGTGGTTTGCAGGAACATTTATTATCACCACAAAATCTTTTACAATTGCATCTGAGAAAACCTTGACCGGAACCATTAGACGACATATTTGCTGCAGTTTTCACGGGTATTTTCTTGATATTATTATCATTTGATTGCGACATGAACTGCGAAGTTGCTTGAAGAAATTCATTTCTTGAAAATAATCTGTCTAGCGGCTCATTCTCAGTACTCAGTTTATACAAGCCATCATTATTAATTTCAGAAATAATGGCTAACACATTTCTTGAAGATAGTCGGCCTCTGTCAACATCTGGTACTCGAATCAAAACATTTGTTCCAATTTCTAAAGGAGCATATCTTTTATTTGACTCACACAGCATTTTGGTTGTTTGAATTTTCATCATTTTATGTGTTTCCTCTCTTTGATTTAAAATTCCTTTATCCCTTTGTGTTATCTGATATTTTAAGCTATTTTTAACTTCATTTCTGCCACACTATATTCATCATTATTGCCATTATTGTTGTCCACCATTTCATTAGCTTCATTTTCATATTGTCTTGATTTTTCTTGTTAAATTAGTACTATTGTTGTCATTTTGTTCGTTTTTCATTCTATTTATTAATTCTTCGAAGCCTTCTGCACTTTGCGATTGGTAAATAACGTCTCTCGAAAGGTCGGCATCTCCTAAACCATTAACCTGTCTACTGCCAAACATAAGGGTTTCTGCCAATCCCTCTATGAAAAGATCGGTTTTTCTGTACGAATTTCAACCTTTCTGACCATTTTGTGTTATTATTATCGTTTACCCAGGTAATCAGCATATCGCGAACATCTTGATTAGCTCTCTCTACCGATCCCTGGCTCTGTGAATGTCTTGGTCGGCCATGAACTATTTTAAGACCAGGCCAGAGAGTGGTAAGTTTTGTAATCACCGAGTTGACAAACTCACGGCCGTTGTCACTCACAACAAAGGACAAACAAATAATCAAAATAGATAACTGCTACCGATTAAAATAAGTAAGGTTATGTATTTCCGGGTTGTGGGTATTTATTATTACACATAACACGAAAACCGTCGCGTGTCTTCGATGATTGTCGTGATTTCGCGTCGTGAATTTTTTGGAAATTTTACACACAACGCTTTTGGGTAGTATATAAAAATATATTCTAACGCGATGTGAAAAATTTTATAAATCCACATTGCTTTAATGAGTACAAATATATATATAAATATATATATATATATATATATATATATATATATATATATATATATATATATATATATATAATATAAAAAATTTTTTTTTTTTTTCAAAAGATATGCTTATTCTCAGCAACTCAGCAAGGACCGAGGACATTCATTAAATATGCAGAATGTAAAAAAAATGACAATTTCGCAAATTGAGGGTCAAAAATATTTAATCTAGACATTGGATTGTGTAATACACCAGAAGTTTTAAAACATTTTTTTGGTACTTTTATAGAAGTGGAACCCCACTATTTTGTGGCCATAATAAATCAAAAAATTAAGATGTTTACAATTTTTTTTAAATGTTCTACTTGTCATCGAATTTACAAAAAATATTGAATTGAGGTGTCCGTTACTTTGTGATAGTTCATTTTTAACAAGTAAATGAGAACACATTTTTTTCTTTGTTTACCCCACTATATTAATTAATTTATAAAACAGTGACTGCAGTTTCGTAGTACTATTACATTATCAAACTGAAAACTTCAAACTACAATCTAAAAAACCCCCTTATATATCAAAATTACTATAATAAAGCGGCATAGGGGGGGGAATTTCCCCGAAGATCGGTATGGTCATTTAATAAGTTTATTAAGGGGGTTTTTATGGTATTAAATATTTCAATCGTTCTAAAATATTGTTTTTTTTTGCTTTTTGGCGCGTAATGTAATATTTTTAATTCACTTTCATCGGAAAAAAGAGTGTCCTGATTCTATAAAATGGTTTGCAAAATTTAATTATGTTTCTTTAATAAAAATGATGACCTATTTCCCCTTATATCTATTTAAAAAAAGTTTCTGCCAGTTTGTCCAATAAAAGGCTATTACATTCATCACAATTTAATCTATAAACTCCTTTTTTTTTAAAGGGGGGGGGTTTTTTTTTTACATTAAAAAAAATTGGGATTTTTATATGATGGTAAAAAAAGCAACTTAATATTTTTCTTGTTAATATATGGGCTATTTTATCGAAATTGTTCCAAAATATGTTAATGTAGTTTTTTTTTTATTTTTTTTTGTTTTTATGGTGGGTAAATTTGATGTGTTGTGTTTGTTTATTTTTTTATTCACTAGTCTGTCAATCGGTTGATAACTATAACCTTTTTTTTTTGCAATTTTTTAAATTTTTAAAATTAATTTCTTTCTTGAGACTGTTTTTAAATCAAGGGAATGGAGAATTTTTCTATGATCATAGATCTGTAGGGGGAAAAATTTAAAAGGAAAATGGATGTGATGAATTATTTGGTATGGTTTGTATCGGTGTATGTTGGTTTTCTAAAAATATCAAAGGTGTATCTATTGTTTTTTTTTGAAATAGAAATCCCCGAAAATTTATTGGTTTTTCCCCCTTTTTTTCCATTGTAAATTTTACTTTACTATGTAGGTTTTTAAAATTGATTTAATGTTTTTTTTAAATCATTATCTTTCCCCCGTAAAACAGACAAGTATATCTTACATATCTATCCAAAATTGTATATTATCTGCGTATTTTTTTTTTTTATTTTATATGGCTTAATTAAAATTCATAAAGAAAATAATCCTATCGCCCTTTTTTTTCCCCTATATAAACATTTAAGTAAATTAGCATTCAAATTAAATCTTTTTTTAAAAAGATTATACAATGTTCAGCCCAAAAAATACATTAAAAAAATTGGGGGGAACTAACAAAAAATTTTAAAGGGAATTTTAGCATTCCTAAAAATAGTTTTCTAGTGTCTTTTGACGTAGTTAACATGTTGCCAAATATTCAAATAAAGAATGTTTAAAAAAAAAAAAAAAAATTTTTCACTGTCAAACATAAATGTCAAATCCTTTTATAAAAGATGAAATTTTATCCCTTTTTGAACTATGTATTTCAAAACTATTTCCAGTATGACAACAAATTTTATAAACAAGAAGATGGGTTAGCTATGGGCTCTCCCCTTAGCCCTTTTTCCCGAAATTTTTATTTTTTGGAAAAAGTCTTTTCGGGGAAAAAATAAATACGAATAATATACAATTTTGGTTAGATATGTAGATGATATACTTGTCTGTTTTACAGGTAACGATAATGATTTAAAAGATACATTAAATCAACTGAACAACCTACAAAAAAGTAAAATTTACAATGGAAAAAGTAAATAACCGAATAAATTTTCTGGATATTTCTTTTTTCAAAAAACAAAAAATAGATACACCTTTGATTTTTTTTGAAAAAACATACACCGATACAACCACCCCAAAAATTCATCACATCCTTTTTTTACATAAACTTGCCGCCTACAGATCTTTTGATACATAGGCATTCTCCATTCCCAGATTATAACAGTCTCACGAAGAAATTAATACAATTAAACAAATTGCAAAAAACAACTTTTGTTATCAACTGATTGACAGACTAGTGAAAAAAAAACAAAAAAAAAAAACCCCAACACATCAAATATACCCACCCCTTAAAAAAAAACAAATAAAAAAAACTACTTTTAAATATTTTGGAAAAAAATTTAGATAAAATACCCCCTATATTAACAAAAAACAATATTAAAATTGCTTTTAGACCATCTTTTAAACTATCCCAATTATTTTTTAATGTAAAAAAAAAACCCCCCGCAAAAAAAAACAGGAGTTTATAGTTAAATTGTGATAATGTAAAAACCCTTTTTGGACAAACTGGCAGAAACTTTAAAAAATAAAATATAAGGAACATAGGTCTTATTTTATTAAAGAAAAAAATTCAAATTTTGCAAACCATTTTATAGAATCAGGACCTTTTTTCCAAAATGAAAGTAAATTAAAAATATTACATTACGCGCCAAAAAGAAAAAAAATCAATATTTTAGAACCCCTTGGGGAAAATTTAAAAACCCCTAAAAACCCCTCAATAAACTTATTAAATGACCATACCGATCTTCGGAATTCCCCCCTCTATGCCGCTTTATTATAGTAATTTAAGATATATAATTGGGGTTTTTTAGATTGCAGTTTGAAGTTTTCAGTTTGATAATTTTTTTTGTATGAAACTCGTCACTGTTTTATAAATTAATTAATATAGTGATAGTAAACAAAGTAAAAACTGTGTTCTCATTTACTTGTTTACAAAAAAAAATTTTTGAAATTTAAAAAATGATTTCATAAAGATTTTGTCATTTTAAAAAGGTTGAAAAATCCCCTTTTTTTCTAAAGTTTGGGGAAAGGCAATTAATTTTTTTGAATATTTTTATTTTTTCCTTGTTGCGCATTAAAAATATAATAATTTGAAACAAAAAATATTAAAAATAGTTAATTCGTCATGATTTTACGGTTTTTTTTATTGTAAAAATTTTTTTTAAAAATGTAAAAAATTTAAAAAATAGTAGTTAAGTTATCAAAAAAAATTGTTGTCAAATTGCTTCTCTTTTTATGCAAAACAAGAAAAAAAAAAATTACGAGAGATTTTTGGATGACCCTTAAAATTTCTGTCAAACGTCAATATTTTTATTTTTTGACTTTTTAATTCAAAAACCCTATATTACTTTTATTTAAATTGTTTGTCTTATTATGCGTAACAAGAAAAAATAATAATAAGATTGCGAAATATTATCGGATTATCCCCCAAAATTTTTGGTTAAATTTTTTTTAATTGAAATTTAAATGTTTAAAAAAAAAAAAAATTTTAATTTTCAATTGAAAAAAAATTATAAATCTGTTGTTTTTTTACCATTTAACAGATTTTTTTTAAAAGGGGAAAAAATTAAATAAAATGAACAAAAAAAAACTTCGTTATGTCCCCTTTTTTTTTTTTTTTTAATCCAAAAAAACAGTGGAATCCCACCTTTAAATAATTTATTTTTTTATCGGATTATTTGGGCATCCCCAGCAATTGTGTAAAGTTATAAAAAAATGTTTTGCTTATAAGCTTTTTTACAAATTTTTAATAAAAAGTTAATAAAAGTTTTAAAAAATTCGAATATCTAGGTTTAATATTCTTGACTCTACCCAATTTGCAAAATTGACCATTTTTTTAAACAAAACTGGCATGCAAACAAATTTTTTACCAAAACTTGGTAAGATGTTTCCATAGCATAAAGTTTTAGTTTTATGTGGACAAATATGGTGGTCCTTAAGAAAATTGTAAGGATCCAATAAATCCATGTAAATAACTACATTTTTTTCCTTGTGTTTTTATTATTGCTATTTTGCAACAAGCCTAATACATTTGGCGATTTCTAGCTAATCCTATCCTGTAAAACATTTAATTATAAAACTTTTCTTTCCCTACATTTTTTTTTTGAGAAACAGTTACAAAGTTAAGGGCGATAGAGGAAAAATTTTTTCGATTTTTTCCGGTTCTTTCTGAGATAAAGCATACTTTGATTCTTGTTACATACATCTTTCTGAAGGATTTCCAGCAAAAAATTGCCTGCCACCTCTTACATCCTTGTTTTTTACAGGTAAGGCTTGGTCTAATGTATGTACATCCCTTATGTGGTATGTGAATACAGGACGAAACAATTTTTATATTTTACATCTTAAATTTAATTTTTCGCTGCAGGGTGGTTTTTGGTTATCTTTCCTTGTTTCACGTCCTTTATTCAAAATTTATTCTAAAGTGTCCTTAAAGACTAGCCCTAATTTAGTGGACGTTTTTGCGATGTGTGACGTGTTACTCTTTGAGGGGAGTATATACAGTGTAGGTCAAAATATGTATTAGAGTTAAAACCTTATTTTAATTTTAGGTTAAGTTTAACATATTTTATTTACATTTTTTGACCAGGGATTAAAGAAATTTGGCTGCAATTATACACCAAAGACTTCTAGCGAAATTATACAGGGTGCACTAAATTTTTCTTTTTTTTTAATTTTATTTAAAGGTAAAGTCAGTTATTGGAAATGGTTTAATACATTTAAAACTTGCCCTTGTTGTTTTAAAATAAATCAAATATGGAATTTTTTCAGTTCGTCGTACTCGCAAAATATTTCCTACCTTTTTCCGAACACCCTGTATGCGGGATACCTAAATAAAGGTTACGACCATCTCCTTTTGTCGAATTTTTGACTTTTCTGTACATTTATTTATTTTACTATTGTAAATAAGTCTGGTTTTTGTCTAAACAGTTGCCTCCACTCCGATTTTGACCAAATTTAATATTCTAGGTTTTTTTGGGGCGCTGATCACAAATCTGAAAACATTTCTTTTCAGCAACGTTTCGTTTTAGACATATTCATCATCAAAATTTTAAATTAAACTAATCCCATTCCTAGTCCTTCTTTTTTCACAAAATTCTTGATTTTTACACTAGATTTTATACCTTTTTAGTATTTAATTGCAACCTTCACTTTTAAACGCCGCAACCATGTACACTAGGAAATTATTTAGCAAAGATGGCCGCCCCGTTTAAAAGTGAAGCTTCGCAATTTAATGAAAAAAAGGTGTAAAATAAACATAAAAAATGGTTTTTAAAAGGTTTTTATAAACTATTATGTGCCAATTTAAAGTAAAAGTCATAAATTGTGTGCAAAAAGAAGGGGGAATATAGGGAAAACGAGGTAAGTTTGATTTTTAACTTTGATAATAAATATCTCGAAAATATAACGTTGCCAAAAAATGTTTTTAAATTCGTGATCAGCGCCCCAAAACATCCCCGTATACCAAATTTGGTCAAAATTGGAGTGGAGGTAAGTTTCTAGACTCTAGCAAAGATAATACTACTACGAATAGATGGTTCATTTAAATGGGGCGTTTTGGATCAGTTCGGAGATATCAATGCTTCCGTAAATGCGAATAAAATTAAGTCGGTAACCCCTGCCCCAGCGAAACGAGGTACGAGACCATGCGTGACGTTGCCAATGTCTGTCGCTTGTACCTTATTCGGAATACGAAGTAGCGAAAGCGGGCGGCTAAACGGATTGTGTTTTTTCTAGTCGCGTTTCATCACGCCAATATTGAAGGCCTGCCGGCAACACTGTTTAACTTTCGTTCAAGGATAGCGCGAAAATCTCTCGATGGACATCGGCTCGCGTTAGCCAAAGTCCATTAGGGGTATCAAAAATATAGCATTGAATGGTTCATCTTATCCGTAGAAGTATTATCTTTGACTCTAGACAATTACCATACTCCCTTTTTACCTTCTATACTTAAAAATTCATTTAATAATAAGTGATTTTCCATAAATATACTTTTTAAATTTTCGCAAATTTTCTTATTTTTGACACATTTTTGAAAAAAATGTCAATTTTGACAAATGACATGTATCATTTTAGCAAGTAAGGGCCTGCATGGATTTTTATTGGATATTAAGCCCAAACTAATTGTTTACTTAAATTTTATTTAAATTTAATAATAAATAAAATTTTATGTGATGTATTTTTTTTTAAATGTTCAGTATAAGAACTATCAATCCTGCTACTCCCTAAGGAATTATCCATTTTAATGCATATTAAACTGTTTCCAATAACATTCTGTGTGTTTAACCTTTAACTGAATTGTAATTTATGGCCACCTGGACCTTAGTCTTTTTAGTACACTCCGTATAAAAAGGTAAATTTGTAGGTTAGCAGTATTTAAGTCTTAAAATTAAAGTATACAAAGTAAATTCATGACTTTCGAATCTACTCTGCATAAAGGAGGACTAGAGAAAATTTGACTAGATAAGATTATAGACAAAGACTAGATAATACTCGAAAATTTTGACCCAAGCTAATTTTGGTCAGCTCATAACTTAGACATCTATGCTACTGTAAAATGGAAAATTATATAACACCTAAATACCTATATCACTAATTAAAAATAGGTATCTTTTTTACATATTAAAATTTACACAGTACTAACCAAAATTAGCTTATTCAAAGTTAACATTAAACAAAAAAATTTCCTAGATATAGATTTGCTTTTTACATTCATTACCCAGAGTATACCCTTACTGGTACCGGGCTGGGTAAGATTTCTTGAACCTCCGCATGGTCCACCTGGCGTTCTTCTATGCACACCACGGGTTGGGGAACCTCCTCTTTCAGACACGCTGATTCCAAGTGCTTGTTCAAATAGGATTTAAGTGCGAATGTTTTGTGACATCGCAAGCACTCGAAATTTTTGTCAGCCGAGTGCGTTTGCATGTGGGCACGAAGATTTGACCTGAAATAAAAAATTATGCTTCAAAATTAAAAACAAAAAAACAGGTTTATTGTAAGACCTAAATAAAAAGCAGTAACAATTAAAAATCCTAAAAACATGTTTGATATTCTGATGTTATGATAGTTCTCAAAGGACAAGCACAGCACAAGAAATCTTCTACCTTACCAAAAACCCAGGTGTTTATTGATTTTAAAGTTTAACGAGGGCAGTCAAAAGTTTACAGCACGCGGGACGTCTAAAAACTGTTCCATTTTAACCAACATTAACGTGATAAACAGATAAACAACCATATTTTTGCCAACAAAAGAACTTCTGTTCTTGAGACATCAGAAACATTATAAATTAATATTGAAAGCATCGAGAAAATCATCGATTTCCATCTGCATTACCAAAAAAACCCACCGCTGTGTTCACACGTCGTTGTCGTGGTTGGGCCCAGTAGGATCTTTTGGAAACTGCGCTAGAGTTGCTGGTTATCGGCAACTCTTTTGGTTAGCATATGAAACGAGATCCGAAGCTAGATGAACACAAGGCTTAACTCAAGGTGTTAGCATACCGTGCTGACGAGTGAATGACATCCTGTGCCTTAAACAGGTGTCTTCAACGTCCGGATACAGCACCTCTCGAGTATCTAGCCTATGCGGTAATGGGGCTCTGCGTGGTGGACTATTCTAGCCCCAAACAGAAGGACAGCCTTTATAGGAAAAGTGACAAGGGACCGAAACGGATAAATCGTTTGCGGAGATGTGCCACAAGGTCCGTGAAGTGCCTGAATCCGGCTTTGAAAGGGCTAATCCATCTCGAACAAGCAGGTGCTTAGGAAGGGATCCCTGAATCCAAACAGAAGGCGGACAGAACCGCCTTATAGGGAAAAGGGTTCCTGGCTTTAAACAGAAAGCGGATAGGACCATTTTCACAGGGTAAGGCCGAAGATGCGGCCTCAGAAGGAATACCTGGTTCCTGTAACAAGGACCTGGTAGCTACCCACGTCACTGGACCGGGAGAGGAGGGCATGACGGATCTAATCGTCTGCTCGTCATACTCTCCAAAAGACAGGGACACCAGAACACATCAGAACACATATTGTGCTCGTGTCCGGTAGCGACACGAGTAAGAGGAGATGTAAGAACTCTCTCCCAATCTGATATCGGATTCCTTAGAAGTCAGATCCTATTGGGAGAAATAAAAAAGGTGTGAGCCACAATCGACCAAGCGGTCGCAGTGGAGGGCGTAAAAAGTCCACTCACTTCAAACCTACCTACCATACCAAAAAAGTTGGGTGCCTGGATTGCTGACCATGAAGCAAAAACAGTGAGGTGTTGAAGTCTCTACTGCACTTTTCAACCGATACCAAGATACAGGTAACACATTTTTAAACTCTTATCTGCGATGAAAACTTGGATCATTATTTAATGCCAGAAATAAAAAGACCAATCTAGAGTGGTCCAATCAAACTCGTGAAAATCCAAAAAAACAAAGTTGCATTCAGCAGGTAAAGATGGTCATCATCTTTTAGGACAGTAAAGGTGGTTTCTTGACTTATTTCCTAGGAGAAGAACCTATCATTAATTTTTCTATTTTTTAATTTGTTTACTCAAAAAATTAAACTTGCATTTTGTTTAAAAAGTGAAAAACCGTTGAATCACATGTGCCACCCTCAACACAATAACTTTAACCTTATACTGCCCAATTTACTACACTATGTTTTAAAAAATAGATTAAGATGTTCTTCCACATCTACCTTATCGTTCAGAATTATTAACATGTGATTTTCATCTCTTTGGACCGATAGAAGGGGCATTTGGTGGCTTAAAATTTCAGATGATGTTGATTTTGCGGGAAGACCAACCAAGCAATATCAATAAGTTCTGAATAATAGTGGTAGAAGTGGAAAGTGCTTTAATCTAAGTTTTTGTCTACATGTACAAGTAGAATAATTTCATTTTGTTTCTTTTCAAATCGATTTTAGAAAGATTTTGGTACCTTTGTCAAAGAATAACTCAATTCCAAATGTTAAGTCAAAGAGAGGTAAAAAAAATTTTAGCTGCAAGACGTATATCAGTACAAAATTGTATTAAAAATAAATTAAAACACCACTAATTTTTACATACTACCACAAAAACTTCTAACTTAAAAATATCTAACAACTCACCTATCAGCAAACGCCTTTCCACAATGAGCACACCCATAAGGTTTCTCCCCTGTATGCGATCTTAAGTGACCTTGCAACAACCACGGCCTGGAAAACTGTTTCCCGCACACCCCACATCTATGTGCCAGCTTGTGAGTGAGCACATGCATTGCTAAGGCAGGCATAGATACGTAAGCTTTTCCGCAAGTCATGCATTTCTTAGCGGATTGACTGTCAAGGCTTCTGTGTGTCTGTTTGTGCCTTGAAAGGTTGCTGGATGTAGCGTACTGTTTCCCGCACTCACTGCATGTATATTTGGGTTTGTCATTTGAGATTTTCGCTGTTAGAGTACCGGTAGTATCATCAGAGTTTAAGCGTTTCTTCGATCGTCCATCGCTGACGAAGAACGCTTCGTAAGTGTAGGCTACGGTTTTGCCCGACTTGATGGTAAGACTTTGAGGCCTGATGTTCTCTTGTTCTTGAATATCATTATGCTCCCTCTGCTCGATAATTTGAGGAGTGGGTGGAGGCAAAAACACAGTAGTGGACGCACTCAAGTCCAGAATAGCATGGGCCGCATGTAGATCTTCCTCCGCTGGCACCCTTATCGTAGGTTGATTGGTCAAAAAAGGTAAGTGGTGCTCAATTCCAACAGCATCCTTATTATCATCTAAACAGTAAGGCCTGTAAATGTCTTTTTTCTTTGGAGGTAAACTCAGATGTGCCCCAGTGGAGGTAAATGTCATAGATAAACTCTTTCTTTTTATTGGTGGCGGTGAAGGCGGGATGAATTCTTGGTTCTGATTAGTTTGCTCGACAACTGTATTAAGAGTTACATAAGATGAAGGTGCGAGATTGTGCTGAGGCGTTAGCTCTGTTTTTGGAATATACGTGGTGAATGAGGAGGGTTGAAGGTCGTGAATGTAGCCTGAAACAAAGAGAAATAAATTAAGAAATATGTTATTATTTATTGGAACGTATATTATTATTTTTTAGTAAAATATTGCGGCAACGCCGAAGCTACCGAGTTGTCAGTCAGAGATAATCCAAACCCCCAACTTATTTCTGTTGAATTTTTGTTATTCGGATTCGTTATTTAACTTTGATATAGCACCCTTAAAAGCCCTATATCCCGAATCTGAGGCAAATCGATTTTTAAATGCCAAAATCCACCATTTTGAAATTATTCTAATCAGTTGATTTTTGAAATAAATTAAATTTATCTAATTAATTCTTTAATAGAAAAACCTTTGACATTTTATTTCCGGAAATTGTCTTTAGTTAATTTTTTTCACAACGTGTCGAACAGTAAGTATCTCTGATCATTTTCAAGGAATACTAAATATTTAAGCTTATGACTACGCCTTATACAGGTGTGGAAAGTTCAAAACCGAACATGGACGTTTCGCAAGTAGAACAAAGAAAACAAATAAACCACTAAAACAGAGTGAGATCAAATTTAAACTAGGACATACGCGCCAAAATAGCTTAAACAGCGTACGCTCGACGAAGGTTGCCGTATGCCTCGAATCGCTGTCTTCACTGTTCGAGACAGCGCTTGATACAAGTATCGACACATTGCAAAGCTTTGTCTCACTTCTTTCACACAGTTAAAGGGGTTGTCCGTTTCATGGGAATTGTTATTAATAATAGCAGCTTCTTTAAACTTTCGTTTCTCTAAAAACAATCCCAGCATCTTTCCAATCAATATTATGATGTTTAGACCAAGCATGTTCCGCAACACCTGACTTGTTGTGGTGATCTATATATTGGTGAGACAAAGAGACCTTTAGAAGTTAGAATTAAGGAACATTAAAAACATACTCGAATGAGTGAGACTGACAAGTCAGGTGTTGTGGAACATGTTTGATCTAAACATCATAATATTAATTGGAAAGATGCTTGGATTGTTCTTAGACAGTACCACTGGAAGAAACAAAAGTTTAAAGAAGCTGCTATTATTAATAACAATTCCCATGTTTGTAGTAAACCAAGTTCAGATATCCACAACATTTGCCAACCTCTGTTCACTAAGAGAAAAGAAGCTCAATAGACCATAAAAATGGGCAGTGGCTTCATGCATCAGTGACCCGGTTAGATATATATATATATATATATATATATATATATATATATATATATATATATATATATATATATATATATATATATAGATTATATTTTGTATTCACTGAAAACGATCATATACTATCGAAACGTTGTGAAAAATTTAATAAAGACAATGGATCGAAAAGTTTTTATGAAACACACGTAACAGTGATGATTTTTAACCAAAAGATTTGTTTTTCAGGTCCAGAGAAAAACATTTAAATAAATTAATTTATTTTTAACCATAGTTGTTATAATTTCAGTCAGCTTTGTTAAATTGATTGCTCGATTAATTTTAAATATTTATCACTTAAGATAACTAAAGGACTTTATTGGAATATTTATATAACTATCTTGGTCTAAAAAAATTTAAAATTTTATATACATCTATAAAGTGAAGATATGATGAATACAGAATTTAGATCTAAACTTCATAATATTATTAAAGATGATATAAGTTAGTCTTAAAAGTTTTACCTACTAAAAACTAAAAAGTATTTAATTAGGAATAGACTTATTATTAATAATCATGATAATTCCAGAATGTTTGAAATAAACAATGTTTAGATATCAAAAGTTTGCAACTCTGTTACTAATACCAGAAAAGAAGCTCAATATATTCATAAAATGGTTCAAAATAGCTTCATCAAGTACGTATGGGAATATATAATATATATATTTAATATATATAATATATATATATCTATATATATTATATATATATATATATATATATATATATATATATTATATATATATATATATATATATATATAATATATATATATATATATATTATATATATATATATATATATATATATATATATATATATATATATATTATATATATATATATATATATATATATATATATATATTATATATATATATATATATATATATATATATATATATATTAGATATTTTGTATTCACTTGAAAACGATCAGAGATACTTACTGATCGAAACGTTGTGAAAAAATTTAATAAAGACAATGGTACTCCGAGAAGAAGTTTTTATGAAACACACCTAACATGTGATGATTTTTAACCAAAAGATATTGTTTTTCAGGTCCAGAGAAATAACAGTTAAATAAATCAATTTATTTTTAACCATAAAGTCTGTTCATAAATTTCAGTTCAGCATTTGATCTTAAAGGTTGTGATTGCTCGATTTTTCTAATTTTTAAATATGTTATCCTTAAGATAACCCTAAAGGATTTTAAATGGAACATTTTATTATAACTATTCTTGGTGTCTTACAAAAATAAATTTAAAATTTTAATACATTTTTATACTCCGCAAGCTGAGAAATTATTAAACTACTGTAAGCTTCCTGAAATACAATAAATGTTCATTTATAAGTTATTAGGTTATTTCAGAATCACATTTAAAAACTTACGAAGATACTTAAAAAAGTTTTAAGGTTAAGCATCTTTCTTATTAAAAACTAATTTGATTCATCATCTGGATTTTGTAGTGTCATTTGTATCGTAGTAAACATTTGTAAGTTACAAAACTAAAGATGATCCGGAATTGTGATCAATAAATAGAAATCGATTTCCGTGGATTCGAATTCCTTTTTTCCTGAAAAAGGAATCGTAATTCGTATTGGTGAAATCAATTTCGTTTTTAAAGCATCCTTTAAAGCTTTGCTAATGAACATCTACATTAATCCCTATGTGTTTCTCAATTACAATTATAAGTTTTTTTAGGTCAAGCCTCCTCCTTTTTAGTACGTATATCGTTGCTAGTTACACAAAGATGTACGACTTTTCATAACACATACCGCTAAAAGGGCGTAAACCATTTTGAAACTCTCTCTATTACCTCTCTAAAATCATAACGTCAAATAGCTCCAAAGTAACAACCCGGTCTAATAAAAGTTTTAATAGGTTTAATTATAACTTCGGGTTTCCACTTCTGCGGTTAACGGTAATAATGCATTATTAACCTATTTTGGTAGATAAACATCTTAGTTTGCACCTCCATTTCAGAAAGGTTATTTAAGTTTGTAGTACGTTTTAAAAAAGTAAGTTGTGTCATTGCCCCAAAAAAGCACAAAATTAATACTGAATTTCCTTTATTTATTGTTTAATTACCATTTAATTTATTTAAACGCAATTTTAAATTTAAAGACCACGTTCATTTCGATGCTACCCTGCTTACAAAGAAGGCCGAATGTTACAATTTTTCAATTTTGATTAAGTTGATATAAACCTATTATGTCATAAACTCTCTCACCTTTAAAATACAGAACAAGACATTTTTAAGAAAAAATTAGGCGTCTTTGTTTATCCTTTATAAAATAAAATAATTTAATTATTTTAGGACATATGTTTATAAAAACTTTTTTTTTGTATTTTTATCCTTGAAGTTTTAAAAAATTATAAGTATTTACCTCAATGTCTCAATATCTTTTTTCCACAAACGTTTAAAAAATTTAGTATTTAACACCATCTAGATACCTTAAAAATGTTACTTTAAAGCCCTAGTGCCTTAAAGTAACATTTTAAAGCACTAGTGTTAAATGTGAAATGTCAAATTTTGAAAGGTAACATCAACGTTTATTTATTTACTAATATTTATATTAATTGTACCGGGTGTTCCACTAAGAGAGGTAGTCGGCTATATCTCAGAAACTACTAATAGTATAACTTTCGGGAAAATTTTTTTTAGATAAAAGTGATCAAGAGAAATTGCTGGAAATTATTTTCAAGTCTGTGGGATGGCCGCTAGGGGGCGTAAGGGTAACGTCAAAACATAAAAATATACATTTCTAAAAAATATCAAATAAAGTGTATCAATAAATTGTTTTATTTTAATCTCTAATGTTTTCTAAACAAAGAAGCTTCAGGTGTAATTTTTGTCAGTTCTAAAATAAAGTGGTGGGGGAAGGTTAAAGTTTAATTTAGAAAAGTGCTAATAACTCCGGATTGCTTTAACCGAATTTAGTGAACTTGGTCTCGTTTAGAAGAGCATTTTAAGCATTATTTTCAGGTGTATAAACTATTGCTACACTCATTTTACAAATGCCGCTAGAGGGCGTCAAGGTAAAAACTAACCTATTTTACGAATTTTTTTGAAAAATTTAAATACAATGATATATACCTTTTCACATATTTAGATGGAGAAAAAAATCCAACAAAACGGCGAAAACCGCAATTTAATATCTCTTTTCAAACCGAATATATTAGCAAAAATATAAATACGACATAGAGATGTCGCATTTAAGGACACAATGTTTTCACTAGCGATTTCTTTAGGTAAAATTAACATTTATAGAATTTTTTACAAAATCTAATGACATACTTCGTAATTTTTACTTATTTTAACCCATTTAACTATATTAGACAACATTAGATAATTATCAACCTATAACTGTAATAATCCATCGAGCGTGGTCCTTATCAAGTTAGCTTTGAAAATAAAAGGATGCTAAAATGTCAAAAATCCCACAATTTTTATTTCAAACTATTATTTTTAGTGTTGTGCTATTGTGTTTTTTAAAAATGACTTTGTTGCTTGAGGATTAAACTCTACATAAGCAAAAACGCTGATGACATTTTCCCCAGTTCTACGGCGTCTGCGGTGTAAGGGGCGAAGAACACTTCCCGTGGTACGAAAGCGATTTGCTAAACAAGTGAACATTCTGCTGCCGCTGCCGATGCCGTACCGGCCTCTCTGAGGATATCTCAATACATACAGCCTTGCAGCTATTGTCGCATTTTGCAGACACTCAAAATAAATAGCAATAATATTAACTGCTTCTTTAAGCAACAAAGGCATTTTTAAAAAACACAATAGCACAAAACTAAAAATAATATTTTGAAATAATTTTTTTTGGATTTTTGACATTTTAGCATCCTTTTGTTTTCAAAGCTAACTTGATAAGGACCACGCTCGATGGATTATTACAGTTATAGGTAGGTAATTATCTAATGTTATCTAATATAGTTAAATGGGTTAAAATAAGTAAAAATTACGAAGTATGTCATTAGATTTTGTAAAAATTTATAAATTTAATTTTTACCTAAAGAAATCGGCCCAGTAGAAAACATCGTGTCCTTAAATGCGTTACGTCTCTATGTCGTATTTATATTTTTGCTAATATATTCGGTTTGAAAAGAGATATTAAATTGCGGTTTTCGCCGTTTTGTTGGATTTTTTTCTCCATCTAAATATGTAAAAAGGTATATATCATTGTATTTAAATTTTTCAAAAAAATTCGTAAAATAGGTTAGTTATTACCTTGACGCCCTCTAGCGGCGTTTGTAAAATGAGTGTAGCAATAGCTTATACACCTGAAAATAATGCTTAAAATGCTCTTTTAAACGAGACCAAGTTCACTAAATTCGGTTAAAGCAATCCGGAGTTATTAGCACTTTTCTAAATTAAACTTTAACCTTCCCCCACCACTTTATTTAAGAACTGACAAAAATTACACCTGAAGCTTCTTTGTTTAGAAAACATTAGAGATTAAAATAGAACAATTTATTGATACACTTTATTTGATATTTTTTTGAGAAATGTATATTTTTATGTTTTGACGTTACCCTTACGCCCCCTAGCGGCCATCCCACAGACTTGAAAATAATTTCCAGCAATTTCTCTTGGTCACTTTTATCTAAAAATTTTTTTCCCGAAAGTTATACTATTAGTAGTTTCTGAGATATAGCCAACTACCTCTCTTATTGGAACACCCGGTACAATTCAAACAAATTGAAAAACAGATTCCTTCCACAGTTCTAGCATTTTCCGTAGTTGAGGTGGATTGACGCATGACGTTGACGCATGATCTGCTGCTTTTGTTTTCACTGTAAGTAGTTTTCTAGCAATAGAGTTCTTAATTTCCTAGGAATTTTTGATGTATCCCTCAGCAACGGTAGAGGATTTCCATCCCTCATGCCTCTTAATTATGTCGTCAAGTTTGCTCCACCATCGGCAAGTAAACTCGGTGAAGAACGGCGAAAACAATGCCCTGTATAGAGGGTCGGATTTGGAAGCTGCCGAAATCTTGCTATAACAGCAAGGATTTTTCCAAAAGAGTTAATTCCGGCGGAATTTCTGGTAGAAAAAGTCTCCGATGTCCTACATTTGCTGGACGAAAAGCCATATACTTTCGATAATAATCTACATAAAATTTTTACGAATTTTACGAAATTTCGTGGTACCTTGGTTTTAGTATCTCGTATGTGATCATCAATGAAGTGCCCATATCTTCCAAGTCGTCAAGAGTCAATTAACAAAGCTCCTTCCTGCGACAGGCACCGAAAATTTCCAAAATGGTAACAACTTTCATCAGAAGGTATTTATCATCAGGTGCACAGTTCAGAAACTGGTCAATTTGCGCTTTGCTCAGAATCTTTGATTTTTTAGGCTGGTATCCCTTTCCTTGACGCTTTAAATAAGCGATAAGCTTAAAAAATTTACTGATATCCAAGTCATTGTTTATGCGTGGCATAGCTTTGATCATTAAATAAGTCGATCATAACGATGATGCTTTCCAAATCTTCGTTTTTTCCATAAAATAAGCAAAAGGAATATATTTTCGGAATATTTTCCAGCAACACCTTTCTTCTTATACTAATTCATAAAATTATTGTAGGCAATATTATGTTATATACAGATTTCCTGGGCAGTAAATCCAGCGATGCTCTACTGGCCGTTTCATTTATCTCTTTAAATGGAGCGATGCAACTAATACTTTTTTCTACATTTTCTTCCATTTTAAGTTGATTTACAGTAAAAACTAAAACGAGCTAAAACTGACACGATGTATCAAATTTGAAGTAAACATCCGTAACCAACCAGCATTAACAACGGTTGTTAGAATTCATTTATAAATGCCAACCTCAGTATTTTTATATACGATGCTATGTTTAACTATATGTTCCAATTTTTAACTGCATTATTGCGTTTCTAGAAAAAATATTGTATGACATTTGTGTCAAAAGTACGTTTTAAGGGACTCATGTGAGTTGCAGAACTCGCTATGCTTATTCTGCACTCTTTCACATTCGTATCCTAAATTTGTACTTTCAACACTTATATCATAAATAACTATTGATCCTATATATCACGTTAACATTAAGATAGAGGTTTTAATTTAAATAAATACCACCTTTACCCATCTCCCCCTTACCTACGCCAGTGAACAATGTAAATTATCATCGAACAACTTTACAATTTTAATCAAGTCCTGTAAATGAGTTACTTGAACGAAATTTAGCGTAAAAATTTCTTTTTGTTCACTCTTTTCCCATATTCCCACTTAAAAGTTTGTATAATGCGTTCTCGTGAACACCCTCGGCCATAATTTTAAGGAAAAGGCGCAACAGTTTCTTTATAACTGCTCTAAAAGACGTAATTTTTGCAGAACGCTTTTTATTATTGATGATATCGCTCTGTGGAAGCAGCAAATTCAAAAGTTATGCGGAAGTAACGCTGGCATTTTAAACTTTCATGCTTAAAAGGGGTTTTTCATTTAAAATTTAATGCGGCTTACCCAGTATATTGGTACGTTTTGAACAGGCATTTTCTTTTCTGATGTAGGGTTAGGTGGAGTAAAGATTTGAGCAAGTATATTACGGCAAGGTTATTACTCTTTTGGAGTTTATAAGTTGCAACTAAATGGGCCTTTAGACATATCTCAAATAAGTTTTCTCTAATAATAACTATTTTTTTGAAAGCAGTTTATTGTGAAATATATGTAAAAAGCATTTACTTAGTAATTTTGGGTAAAGTATTTATAAACGCTTAACATATTATGTAGATAAAATCAAATAAGCCTTTGCGGCTTTTTGTAAGAAAATAAAAAAAATATTTGCACCCGTATAATTTTCTTGTACTTATTTACACAATAGTTCCATCACTGTAACTTTAACCCTTAGCGGGGGCGCCATTCATCCATATTGTTTTTAATGAGAAGGGTTATGTTGTGGAACATCTTTTTAAAAAGCATTAAATGTGTGCCGGGGGTTTCCAAGAAGTTTTATTTAATTTTATTTATTAATTTTAACGTGTTATCTTCATTATTTTGTTTGTAGAAAAAATATTCTCGGACAATCTATAAGAAATGCGATTGATGTTGCAGGACCTGCAAGAGGTTTATGGAAAAGTCGGGCTGAATATCAATATGTCAAAAACAAAATTCATGACAAACCTTGTTCTCAGCTGTGGCTTGAAGATTGGCGGAACTAAAATTCAAATGGTGGATGAATTTGTGTACCTTGGCTATGAGGTTAGCATCTCAAGGGATAACTAGACTTGCGAACTAAAGACAAGGCTCACTTTTTCATGGACAGCTTTTGGAAGACTTAAAGACGTTTTCAAGAGTGACATTCCCGTCAATCTAAAAAGAAGGGTTTTCGCTGCCAGTAATGACATACGGCTCAGAAACCCTAACACTAACAACAGCAACAGCTAAAAAAGAATTACACAGAGGAAGATGGAGAGATCCATGCTTGGTGTGACTTTGAGGGACCACATAAGAAACGAGGATTTACGCAGAAAAACCGGTGTCAGTGATGTCGTTGGAGCTAATGCAAAGCTTAAGTGGAATGGGCTGGCCACGTTGCAAGGATGCGGGATGTTCGATGGGAAAAGAGGCTTGAGTGGAGACCTAGAACCGACAAGTGAAGTAGAGGAAGACCGCCTACGCGATGGTCGAAAGATATTAAGAGGATCTGAAGCAACTGGATACAAACAGCACAACATCGATTGAAATGGAAAATGATTGGGCAGGCCTTTGTTTAACAATCGACACAGAGAGCTAAATGATGATGATGATGATCTTCTTAAGTGTTAAAAATGTCTAAAGTCCGTAAAGTGTAGATATCTCCACAAAAAGAAATCAAGGGGAGATAAATCAGGTGATCTCGCGGGCCATTTGATACCATCCCTCTTTCCAATCCATCTGCCAGAAAAAGAATCTTCCCCTGTCGTACGGGTACATAATGGAGAGGATCCCCGTTTTGCTGAAATATCTAATTTTTGTCATGACAATGTTAGTCGTTTTTCATAATTTTGATCAGCGGTGGATTAACGACATTCTCCAATTTTAAATTAGTATCTCTATTTAAATTTTCTGATAAGAAAAATAGTCCAATTATGTGATCACCTAAAATACTAACCAAACGTTTAATTTTTAAAGATGTTGAGAATGAAACTCATGGTAGATTCATGGATTCGTGTCGGACCAGTAACGACAGTTATGTCGATTGACGCTGCTATAAGGGAAAAAATGAACATTTGTCTAAGAAGCAAACAATTAAAAGGTATTTGGAAAATTTATGAGTAATTCAGACCTTATTCTACAAAATTGTAAACGGTGGTCATTATCATCTTTACTTAAAAATGGGTGCCATAATTCTCTATATAGTGGTCAGCAAAACTCCCGTTACATCAGGAAGTTTTCTGGAACTTAAGGTAGGGTGCAACAAGTGCTTCTATTGCATCATTCTCAATATTTCGTTTTTTATTTGCCAACAAACTAGGTTGTGGGAATTTTGCCATTAATTTTAGGATGTAACCTTGATGGAACCTTCGTTAAACAAAGTTGTAGTAGGTAGTAGAAGTAGTGGTATTTAATAATTTTCACACTCTCCACAATAGAAATTTTTATCTAATCAGAAGAAAAGGAAAGCACAGAAATAACAAACTACCCACTTTAATCACTTTACTGAAAATAAGGTCAAATTGTCGACTTATATTGTTGGTTTAAAAATATTTTTTGCCCATAAACCTACTTTTTCTTTGGGTTTCTTGGTGGATCCCGGATCGTTGTTCTTAACATATCCATAGCTTTTGATCAGATCCCACACTTACAGAAAAACTTCCTTATCTTGCCCACCGACAAGCTGTAGGACATCTGTCGGTCTTTTATAGGTATTTTCATAGCTTCTGCTTGGCCAGAGTAATTCCTCCTCTGGGAGCTTTCAACAGAGCAACACGTCACAACAGTTTGATTTAAGAAGATCCAAACTTTTTACTTTGTTGGTTCTTTTATCCCTAGACGGTCCACACTATGGAACCTGCTACGCTCAGAAATTTTTCCGAATCCTCCAAATCTTCAAATATGTAAGTCCTATGTGAATAAACTCCCTCTTATTATACTTTAAACACCCACGGTACGTTAGTATTTGCACCTTAGCCTTCGTGGGCTTTCCCAAGATAAAAAAAATTAAAGTAAAATAACGTCGTGAATGTGTGACTTTCTGTCTAATTTTGAAGGAAAAAGTCATTACACACTATTAAATAATGAATAACATTTTAGTTAAGTGAACATATGTTAATAAACAAATAATAGATTAGTAGTGGATAAAATCATTATTTCACACACAACACCAGCCAATGATATTATAAACAGTTTTTACAACAAAATTAAACTAATAAAGACCAAAATTTCTCTAAGTATATGCACAGCGACGATGAAACGCAACAGCTGTTACCTGGTGTTAGTAAATTCTGTTTCTCGCCCTTTTTAATTAAATTGAGCAGATTAGACGACAGCTGGCACGAGTCGGAGCCCTAAAATGGGGCTTTCATTCCGCAAGGGGTGGTAAAATAGCATCCACCTATTGAATCGTCACCCTGAGCGATAATGAAACGCATAAATTTGTTGCCGTATCATGTTTGTGTCTTTTATTCGGGTTCGTCCCTTCGGATTCTAGGAGGTAATAGTGTTTTTAGTGTTTACCCTTTTAGGATTTCATATGTTCAGGTTGCGGTAACTAGAAACGAATTTACTAAGTCGCATGTTGGATTCTCCGGATTTCAAGGGTGAAAAGGTTTTGTTTACGCGCCTACTAAAAGCTATACGGTGTGAGTTTCTAAATTGCAATAAATTCAATAAATGACAAATGGGCTATTTTTGGGAAGTAATTAAAGTTTAAGAAAACTAAAAAACACGCTTTTATGGCAAATCGGAGTAAAAATTACAAAATAATTTTTAAGTATAAATAGTTTGTGTTTAGTGATGAGCAAAGCAAGACCAAGACCAAGACCGGGCTAGTCTTGGTCTTGGTCTTGCAAGTCTGGTCTTGGTCTTGGTCTTGTAAGCCCAAAGAAGGTCTTGGTCTTGGTCTTGGTCTTGGTCTTTGCTGCAAGAGTCTTGCTGGTCTTACTTTTTTTGGTAGTAATAATTTAAACTAAGCAATCTTAAATAAAATATATATTTTTTAATACTTACAAATAAATAAAGATGGAGACTATATTTTTTTGCTTTAAAATTTTAAAATATACCAATTTTAACCTTACATGTACATTTAAATTATTTGATTAAAAAGGATATTTTAAATGTAGGGGTTTATTTATTTATAGCGCTTCATTTTAGTGATAGAAAATATTTAAATTTTCTTTGAAGAAGCATATAAAATTACAATACTGTAGTACTCTAAGGGCAGAAAAAAACTTTTTATTTCAACCAGATGTGAAATTTCCATGAAAATGATTCTGATATGTAAACATTGGTTTCTAATTAAAAAAAAAATTTAGGAAGCTTTTCAGTTCAAATAAACTTTCTATATTCAAATTAGTTAAACATTAGCCGTACAAAGTTTGTACAAATACTTTATAAACATTCTGCATATACAAGGTGGCTCGATAGTGCGACAAAAATCGATATATCCGAAACCGTTCATAATGGTAAAAAACTGAATATACAAAAATTATAGAAAAGCTAAATGTAAAATTATTTTCTATTTCAGAATTTTCCAAAAAATCCACTACCACTTAAAAAACTTTCTTATTTTTAGCTTTTAACCTAAAATAGAAAAATTATAGCAAAAAAATCATTAAAAAAATAGCTTTCCTGTATATTATGCTGGAAATTCTTGAACTGTCATATAGGTACAATGTCGACGTAGATGGTTTTTTATATATCATTTTCGGTTTTGACAAAAATGACGTAATCATTATACTTTTGGCATTGTTTTGACTTTTCCGTCTAAATCGAAAGTGAAATTTAAAATCCATTTATATAAAAAGTATTCCTATAAAAAATGACAAATATATTTTTTATTAAACCATCACTTTTACATTTATATCTTAGTTTAAAGGAGCAATCTAATGATGCCACTTCTTACAGTATGGCACAAAAATAATGTTTTCCTGGATTTTGGAAAGTTTTGATCCAGTAAGTGGCATCACTAGATACCTAATTAAAAAAAAAACATTAGGAATAGGTAAGTAATTTTCAGCTTCTATAACTTTTGTACTCTTAGTTTTCTCTGTCGTAAAGGGTTTTGGAGATATCGAGCTTTGTCGGACCATTGAGTAGTAATCTTATTATTTTTAAAACATGTTACTGAATCTACTAGTTATCGTTTTAAGATAATTTTATTAAAAAACGAAGTGATCGATTTAATTATTATTTTATTAAAAAAACCTGTTACTCATAAAATAATCGCCTTTTTAGGCAGTTCTTGACACATTTTTTGTCATGTCTGTATGAAATACCTCTGTATATTGAATATAAAAATTGAATATTATAATTTAAAAGAAAGTAACAAAAGAGCAAGAGTCTTGCAGGTCGGTCTTGGTCTTGCGTAGTCTTGCACCCCTCGGTCTTGGTCTTGGTTTTGGTCTTGCATACCCTGGTCTTGGTCTTGGTCTTGCAAGCGAGAAGGCGGTCTTGGTCTTGGTCTCGGTCTTGGTCTTGCTGCAAGACCAAGACCAAGACCGCAAGACCAAGACCGGTCTTGCTCATTACTATTTGTGTTACAGTGATAAAAAGTCCAGTAATCAATAATGACCAATTAATTTGTAATTTGAATCAAATAAAAATTAACTTACTTACAAAATAATTTAATTATAGTTAAAAAGCGTAGAGTGCTTGAAATTAAATGTTTCAATTACTTTATTGGTAGCTATTTACCAAATAAAAGTTATTATGAAAATATAGTTAATTGCAGATTACTAAAATTGAATTATTTTGCTGATAAGTTATTTTTTATTTTTTTAAAACTAAAATTAATTTTCTAATTTTATATATATATTTGTATATAAATTTTTATATATATATATATATATATATATATATATATATATATATATATATATATATATATATATATATATATATATATATATATATATATATATATATTATATATATATATATGGAAAATTTAGGGGCCGATTCTACATGTAAAAATATGAAATAAAGTTCTTATAAACATGGGTCCGGAAATGTTTTGTTTTTATAATAAGGGGTGTTTAAAGGTTTTCGTCTTTTAAAGTTTATTTCACATTTCTCGAAAACCCGTGGAGATATTAAGATAAGTTTTGCTACACGCAAATGTATTATTATGGGTCACATTTACATGTATAAAATTACATCAATGGCGTTCGTGCCGATAAGTTCTTATTTTTAGCAAAGAAAACTGTACGCCACTGGTTTTCGCAAAAATTAGTATTGCCTTCTTAAAGCCAGTTTTATTCTGCTTAAAAAGTACCTTCTGGACTTTGTCGTCCTGACTCACCGTTTTCGAAAAAAAAAAATATTAATCCATATAATAAGCTGTATTCGCCAGAGACCTCAAATATTTCAAAGGGACAGAAGAAATATTAGAATACGATTTACAGCATGCATTAAATCAGAGGAAAGTAATTTCCAGCATTTTATCTAAAATTAAAATCGAGTACATTTTCTTGAACAATTAGTACAAATAAACTAATAAAATTATAAATAATTCGGAAAACAGCTACGTGTACTTTTATTTTTATTTCGAAAACGGTAAGTCGAACAAAAAGTCCAAATGGACTTTTTAAGCATAACCAAACTGGTTTTAAGAGAGCAATAGCAATTTTTGCAAAAACCAGTGGCGTACAGTTTTTTCACTAAAAATAAGGACTTACCGGCACGAACCTACTGATGTAAGTGCCTTAGAAAACAGTTTTCTACATGTAAATGTGACTTATATTTATTCATTTGCGTGTACAAAAACTCATCTCAATATTTGCACGAGTTTTCTAGAAATGTAAAATAAACTATAAAAGACAAAAAACTTTAATCACCCTGTATCATAAAAACGAAGCATTTTCGGGCCCATGTTTATATGAACTTTTTTTCATATTTTTGGATGTACAATCGGCCTCTAAATTTTCCCCCCAACGATCTGTAACACCCTGTATAATATTGGTATAGGTTCTTAAGCCTTGGTTTATAATTCAAAAATAAAAAATAGTGTTTGGGGCATATGGCTTCCAATTGCAAAAATATTAATTACTTTGTTCCAGATATGCCTTTTGCTAATTGCATTAAAATTACGGAGTTTCCAAAAGAATGGACACCTCGGGTGTCTAATGTGTGACTAATTCCAATGCAACCAGTAAAGCATATTAATACAATCACCTATCTAGGTGATTTTTGAATTATATAACAAGGCTCAAGAACCTCTACCATTATAATAATATATTGCAGTCGGGCAAAA